>BLSH010335494.1:52394-64862 GCA_018402905.1 Glandirana rugosa
CACTCCTGTCACCTGCCCATCTGAGTACCCGAGTACCTGTCACCAGCCCATCAGAGTACCCGAGTACCTGTCACCAGCCCATCAGAGTACCCGAGTACCTGTCACCAGCCCAGAGTACCTGAGTACCTGTCACCAGCCCATCAGAGTACCCGAGTACCTGTCACCAGCCCAGAGTACCTGAGTACCTGTCACCTGCCCATCAGAGAACCTGAGTACCTGTCACCAGCCTATGAAAGTACCCGAGTACCTGTCACCTGCCCATTAGAGTACCTGAGTACCTGTCACCTGCCCATCTGAGTACCCGAGTACCTGTCACCAGCCCATCAGAGTACCCGAGTACCTGTCACCTGCCCTTCAGATTACCCGAGTACCTGTCTCCAGCACATCAAAGTACCTATCTGCAGCCCATCAGAATACCTGAGTACCTATCTGCAGCCCATCAGAGTACCCGAGTGCCTATCTGCAGCCCATGTCTCATAGAATATAGCTTGGGTGTTTGCTTTCCAAAATGGGGTCAGTTTGTTGGTAATTCCACTGTCCTGGTGCTCCAGGGCCTTCAAAAGTGTGATAGGTATCAATTAAATTTTATGTGTAATTTATGCTCCTAGAACACCTGAAGGTGCTCCCTGCATGTTCGGCCTCTGTATGTGGCGAGGGTGTGAAAAAGTCTCATACAAGTGGTATCGCCATACTCGGAACGAGTAGCAGAATATATTTTGGGGGTTAATTTTTGCTATATACATGCTATGTGTTAGAAAATACCTTATAAATTGACCACTTTGTGTAAAAATAAAAGCATTTTCATTTTCTTTCCACGTTTTTCGAAGAATTTTGGAAAAAAATTAACCATTCAAAAGATTCATAATGCCTCATAGAATATACGTTGGGATGTTTGCTTTCCAAAATGGGGTCATTTTGTGGGTAATTCTATTGTGCTGGTGCTGCAGGGCCTTCAAAAGTGTAATAGGTGGTTAGGAAATCATATGTGTAATTTATGCTTCTAGAATGCCTGACAGTGCTCCCTGCATGTTGGACCTCTCTATGTGGCCAGGCTGTGAAAAAGTCTCACACATGTGGTATCGCCATACTCGGGGTGAGTAGCAGAATGTATTTTGGGGTGTAATTGGAAGTATGCATATGCTGTGTGTGAGAAATAACTTGTTGTTATGACAATTTTGTGCAAAAAATAAAAAATAAATAATAATAATTTCTTAATTTTCCCAAGAATTGTAGGAAAAAAGTACAACTTCAAAAATCCCACCATGCCTCATAATAAATACCTTGGAATGTCTACTTTTCAAAAAGGGGTCATTTGGGGGGTATTTGTACTTTCCTGACATTTCAGGGCCTCAAGAAATGAGATAGGCCATCAGTGCATCAGGTGTGATCAATTTTCAATGATTGGCACCATAGCTTGTAGACTCTAACTTTCACACAGACCAAATAATATACACTTATTTGGGTTATTTTTACCAAAGATAGGTAGCAGTATAGGTTTTGGCCCAAATTTATGAACAAAAATTACTTATTTGCAAAATTTTATCGTAGAAACGAAAAAAAAGTGTTTTTTTTTTCAAAACATTTGCACTTTTTTCACTTATGTCGCAAAAAATAAAAAACCCAGAGGTTATTAAATACCACCAAAAGAAAGCTCTATTTGTGTGAAAAAAATGATAAAAATTTTGTTTGGATACAGTGTAGCATGAGAGAGTAATTGTCATTCAAAATGTGAGAGTGCTGAAAGCTGAAAATTCGTCTGGGCAGGAAGGGGGTATAAACGTCTTATATTGAAGTGGTTAAAAATGTAAACGATATGCACACTAGCAAAGTACATTTAAATTTCAGGTTGATATACTGTATTTTTATGAATGTAATCATATTCACCCTTGTTTTCTTTTGTTTCCATTTATGACCTGTAAACATTAGTGGTCATTTTGTACTATTTTGCCTGTATGTATATATGTGTATTTATATGTGTACCGTATTAGATAATGAAGTGTATAGTACATTTATTTTTCATAAAGACCACTTCTTTCCTGTCCAATGGATACCCTGTGAGGAGAAAATATCCACAGTGAGGCAATAAAAAAAGTGTTTTATGTTTGAACAGCGCTTGCTAATATCAACTATGTTTTAATGTGATAAATATTAGAAAACCTCCTATATCGGTGTTGCTTATTCTGTTAAATGCTGCTGTAGCCCATGTGCACTCTTGTGTCCAATGTATTGACTTAATGATAATCACGGTAAAAATAATAATAAATATTGAATGATAATTACGGTAATAATGATAATAATGATGAATGTTAGTAATACATACTAACTACATAAAAAATATATAAACTAACAATATCGCAGTTTGCTTCTTGATTTCTATTATTGCTGCTTCAGCCCATATGTACCTTAATGCTCAATTTGCAAACCACTATGACATTAATACCATACTTTATGGTTGCTGTTTCTTTCAAAGTGCCGATTGTAGTGCTCACAGGTGCTCCTTATAGTGCATATATATTGTGCTTTGTATCTCTATTTATGAAAAGTGGCAGTGCTATTTGTGTTATGCATTTCTTTCGGTTTAAAACATTTCAATTGTACAGTCCATTTAAACAGTCCTTTTAAAATCTTCAGGTATTTAAAAAGTGCTCGTGCCGTGTCTTTTGTGAAGTAAGAAGAACGTTCGGGTATTGTACCCCGCTTACCAGATCCTGTTGACTTTCCAACCGTACGGTGTGGAAAAGTCAACCTGCGCTTGTGGTCTATAATCCGACACTGGATATACTCCTCCTGGTCCTGTACTCCGTCTCCGTTCCCGGATGTTTTATGTAAGAAAGGAAAGACTCCTCATCGCGTAATTCATATAAAACATCCACTTTATTTGCCCATAAAAGTAACAGTGTTACGATGGCAGGTAAAGATAAACGAACAACCCTCCGGCCGTACTCTATCTGTGACCGCCCTGAGTCTCGCTGCTATCGCTTGCGTGTCACCTGGGCGTACGTGTTGCGTGCCTTGCGTTCCACCTTACGCGTTTCGTCACTGCGTAACGTCATCAGAGGTCTCTGATGATGTTACGCAGTGACGAAACGCGTAAGTGGAACGCAAGGCACGCAACACATTCTGTTATGCCTACTGGGATACTGTGTTTCTATGGCTATTAATGACTTTAAATAATATATGGAAATAGAGCAGTTAGATGGCTAGGTAGGGAGTTCTCTGCAGGAAGTTGGTATATACAGGCAGTTGGTGGGAAGGGCTTGGGGGTTTTTGAAACAAGCATATGGAGACAAAGGGAGTTGTGTTTGAGAGGACCAAGGAGCAACACATGGCTGCCATGTGCTGGAGAACTTTGAAGATGTTTTGAGTTGGACTGAGTAAAGAAGAACATTACATCTTGACCCCTAAGTTGAGTATCTTATTTAGTTTACATATTGTACATGCTTATATTTGTAGGCATATTTTTGTAAGCTATAAGTTGTGTTGTATTGTGTATCCTACAATTGTATGTGCAGATTTTCTGTTTAGTAAAGCATTGATACACTACAGACGTCTATGCTTCCTTGGTTTTACCACAAGGCACCTTGCTAGATAAATGCAAGCAAAACAGATACCACGTGTGTTAAACTTTTTTATAGCCTAGATGCAAGAGGGTCACAAAATCCGAAGGAGCACCTTTGGGCTTTCAAGGAACTTAAATTATGCATCTAATTTACTGATTACCTATCATATTTATTGAGACGCTGAAGTACCAAGCCAGAGGAAACACCCACAATATGACCTCAGTTTTGAAAGCAAACATCCCAAGGTAATTTCTTAAAGGCATAATGAGTCTTTTGAAAATGTCATTTTTTAACACATGTGTTCTGGGACATGCAGGAAAGAAGGTGAACATATTTTTTTACACAGTTATCAATTAATAGGATATTTCTAACACGCATCATAAGCAGTCTTAGAATTACACCCCAAAACACATTCTGCTATTTCTCCTGAACATGGCAATGCCACATGTGTGAGACTTTTTCATAGCCCAGCCACTCAGAGAGGCCCAAAATCCAAGGAGAACCTTCAGGTGTTCCAGGGGCATAAATATGGATATCATTTCCTAAATACCTATCACATTTTTGAAGACCCAGGTGCACCAGACAATGAAAACACTCATAAAATGACCACAAATTGGAAAAATAAAACACCTTAAGTTATTTTCTAAGAGGCATGGTGAGTCTTTTGAAGACTTCATTTTTTTGCCACAAGCTGTTGGAAAATGCAGAATGAAAATGAAAATGTATTTTATTACACAAAGTTGTCAATTAGTAATACATTTCTAATACACCGCATGGGCATACTTTGAATTACACCACAAAACACATTCTGCTAGTCCTACCAAGTATGGAAATAACACATACAGTATCTCACAAAAGTGAGTACACCCCTCACATTTTTGTAAATATTTTATTCTATCTTTTCATGAGACAACACTGAAGAAATGTCACTTTGCTACAATGTAAAGTAGTGATTGTACAGCTTGCTGTCCCCTCAAAATAACTAAACACACAGCCATTAATGTCTAAACTGCTGACAACAAAAGTGAGTACACCCCTAAATGAAAATGTCCAAATTGGGCCCAAAGTGTCAATTTTTGTGTGGCCACCATTATTCTCCAGCACTGCCTTAACCCTCTTGGGCATGGAGTTCACCAGAGCTTCCCAGGTAGCCACTGGAGTCCTCTTCCACTCCTCCATGATGACATCACAGAGCTGGTGGATGTTAGAGACCTTACGCTCCTCCACCTTCTGTTGGAGGATGCCCTACTGATGTTCAATAGGGTTTAGGTCTGAAGACATGCTTGGCCAGTCCATGACCTTTACCCTCAGCTTCTTTAGCAAGGCAGTGGTCATCTTGGAGGTGTGTCTGCAGTTGTTATCATGTTGGAATACTGCCCTGTGGCCCAGTCTCCGAAAGGAGGGGATAATACTCTGCTTCAGTATGCACAGTACATGTTGGCATTCATGGTTCCCTCAATGAACTGTAGCTCCCCAGTGCCAGCAGCACTCGTGCAGCCCCAGACCACCATGCTTCACTGTAGGCAACACACACTTGTCTTTGTACTCCTCACCTGATTCCGGCCAAACATGCTTGACACCATGTGAACCAAATAAGTTTACCTTTGTCTCATCAGACCACAGGACAAGGTTCCAGTAATCCATATTCTTAGTCTGCTTGACTTTAGCAAACTTTTTGCAGACTTTCTTGTGCATTATCTTTAGCAGAGGCTTCCTTCTGGGACGACAGACATGCAGACCAATTTGATGCAGTGTGCGGCGTATGGTCTGAGCACTGACAGGCTGACCCTCCACCCCTTCAACCTCTGCAGCAATGCTGGCAGCACTCATACATCTATTTCCCAAAGACAACTTCTGGATATGACGCTGAGCACGTGCACTCAACTTCTTTGGTCGACCATGGTGAGGCCTGTTCTGAGTGGAACTTGTCCTGGTAAGCTGCTGTATGTTCTTGGCCACCATGCTGCAGATCAATTTCAGGGTCTTGGCAATCTTCTTATAGCCTAGGCCATCTTTACGTAGAGCAACAATTATTTTTTTTCAGATCCTCAGAGAGTTCTTTGCCATGAGGTGCCTTGTTGAACTTCCAGTAACCAGTATGAGAGAGTGAGAGCACTAACACCACATTTAACACATCTGCTCCCCATTCACACCTGAGACCTTGTAACGCTAAAGAGTCACATGACAACGGGGAGGGAAAATGGCTAACTGGGCCCAATTTGGTCATTTTCACTTAGGGGTGTACTCACTTTGGTTGCCAACGGTTTAGACATTAATGGCTGTGTGTTGAGTTATTTTGAGGGGACGGCAAATTTACACTGTTATACAAGCTGTACACTCACTACTTTACATTGTAGCAAAGTGTCATTTCTTCAGCGTTGTCAAATGAAAAGGTATTATAAAATATTTACAAAAATGTGAGGGGTGTACTCACTTTTGTGAGATACTGTATGTGAGACTTTTTCACTTTTTGGACTGATTATATACTTGACATTGTATCTTGTGTATCACACAAATCAATCAACTGTATCAAAACCAATGTACTGTAATAGTCACCTCTATACAAGTGGTCAGGGAATATTGCTTAGTGTAGCATCACCTATAGCAGCCCCAAGGCCGCCATCAGGGGGGTACAGACAGTACTGTTGTAAGGGGCCCCAGTGTCTCAAGACTTTAGCAGTTTAACATTGGAGTCTATGGGAGGGGGACACCCAGTTTGGGGACCCTGTTCTCCCGGACCATAGCTGATAAAAATACCAAACATGGGTTACATAGAGAGGGCCCCCTGGATCACAACTGATCCCAGTTTGGAACCTCCAGCACCTATGGTTCGGCCGTAACGGGTCCCCAAAGTGACCGGTCATTGACCTTCAATTGTAAGGTGAATTTCAGATTTAACATTGGAGTCTATGGGAGGGGAACCCCCAGTTTGGGGACCCTGTTCTCCCGAACCATAGCCGATAAAAATACCAAACTTGGGTCACATAGAGAGGGCCCCCTGGGAAACAACTGGTCCAGGTTTGGGACCTCCAGCATCTATGGTTTGGCCATACCGGGTCCTCAGATTGACCAGTCATTGACTGGAAATTGTTGGGTGAATTTTGGATTTAACATTGGAGTCTATGGGAGGGGGACACCCGGTTTGGGGACACCGTTCTCCCGAACCATAGGCGATACCTGGGTCACATGGAGAGGGCCACCTGGACCACAACTAGTCCATGTTTGGAACCTCCTGCAGCTGTGGTTTGGCCGTACTGGGTCGCCAAAGTGAACGGTCATTGACCAGCAATTGTAAGGAGAATTTCGGACATAACATTGGAGTCTATGGGAGGGGGTCATCCGGTTTGGGGGCACTGTACTCCCGAATCAAAGCTGATAAAAATACCGAACTTGGGTCACATAGAGAGGGCCCCCGGGAAACAACTAGTTCAGGTTTGGAAGCTCCAGCACCTATGGTTCGGCCTTACCAGGTCCTCAGAGTGACCAGTCATTGATCGGCAATTATCGGGTGAATTTTGGATTTAACATTGGAGTCTATGGGAGGGGACCTCCAGCACCTATGGTTCAGCCGTACCGGGTCCTCAATAGGGATGAGCTCCTGGTTTGAGTTGACCGCTTGTTTGACTCGAACATAGGGGGATTGTCCATTTGCACCATTGCGAACATTATGGGGCATTCGCAGGAACTTCACGCGCCCCATAATGAATTCCAATGGCGGCGGAATGCTGTCCGCTGATTGGCCAAAGCATGCGGGAGAGCGGCGGCGGTGAAAGAAGAAGGAAGTAGAAGATGAAGATTGAAGATGAAGAGGGTAGGCAAGAAGACTGAGAGAAGAAGCAGAAGACCAGAAGAAGGACCGGGGAGGGAAGAAGATGGAGGAAGAAAGAAGAAGACCTATTTTACACACTAAAGGACTTGTCCAATACTGCCTCTTGTTTTTTTAACACTTTACTCCTTTTTTGGTGAATGGGTAGGGGTGCAGTGTACCCCATACCTATTCACATGGGGGGTCGGGATCTGGGGGCCCCCTTATTAAAGGGGGCTTACAGATTCCAATAAGCCCCCCGCCCGCAGACACCCACAACCACCAGCAAGGGTTGTGGGGATGAGGTCCTTCTCCCCATCAACATGGGGACAAGGTGCTTTGGGTGTGACCTCAAAGCATCCTCCCCATGTTGAGGGCATGTGGCCTGGTATGGTTCGGAGGGGGGCACTCACTTGTCCCCATCCCCTCCTGCCATGCCAGAGCTGCGTGCTCGGATAAGGGTCTGGTTTGGATTTTGGGGGGGACCCCACACCATTTTTTTTTTAATTTGGCAAGGGATTCCCCTTAAAATCCACACCAGACCTGAAGGGCCTGGTATGGCCTTTGGGGGGGACACCATGTCATTTTTTTTCTAAATTTTGGTGTGGGCTTCCCCTTAAAATCCATACCAGACTTAAAGGGCCTGGTACGGACTTTGGGGGGGGCCCTACGCAATTTTTTTTATTTTGGGCGGGGTTCCCCTTAAAATACATACCAGACCTTAAGGGTCTGTTACAGACTTTGTGGGGGAACCCTACACATTTTTTTTTACATTTTGGAGCGGGGTTCACCCTTCAAATCCATACCAGACCTAAGGGGCCTGGTATAGACTGGGGGGGTGGGGGTGGTCAACATAATGCTTTTTCAGTGATTTTATCGATATTACCGGGAACCGGCAATACATTACAGCCGCGATAATAAATTACAATTTTTCCTTTGGAAACGTCATTTTGCTCTGGCTATGTTCTAAACATCACAGAGGTGTGCCCTTTTACAGGCAGACTAATGGGACCCCCAAGGCATGATAGTAAAAGGAATTTTTCATTTTTTTTTCACTTTAAGCATTATTAAAATCACTGCTCCTGCAAAAACAATTGATTTAAAAACTTTTTTTTCATTGATACATGTCCCCTAGGGCAGGACCCGGGTCCCCATTCACTTTTTAGGGCAATAACATTGCATATAAGCCTTTAAAATTAGCACTTTTGATTTTTCATGTTCGGGTCCCATAGACTTTAAGGGTGTTCGAATGTTCGGGCAAATTTTTTGCCTGTTCGCATGTTCTGGTGTTCGGCTCATCCCTAGTCCTCAAAGTGACCAATCATTGACTGGCAATTGTCAGGTGAATTTCAGACTTAACATTGGAGTCTATGGGGGGCACCCGGTTTTGGAACACTGTTCTCCCGAACCATAGGCAATAAAAATACCAAACTTGGGTCACATGGAGAGGGCCCCCTGGACCACAACTGGTCCAAGTTTGGACCTCCAGCACCTATGGTTCGGCCGTACCGGGTCCTCAAAGTGACCAGTCATTGACCGGCAATTGTCGGGTGAATTTCGGATTTAACATTGGAGTCTATGGGAGGGGGACACCCGGTTTGGGGACAGCGTTCTACCAAAGCATAGGCGATAAAAATACCAAACTTGGGTCACATAGAGAGGGCCCTCTGGACCAGAGCTGGTCCAAGCTTGGGACCTCCAGCACCTATGGTTCGGCACAAGGTCTTATTGTAAGCATCGGGTGAGGCTGTGCTGCCTGTGCACTGTTTTTTTAACACCTTGGATCCCCACTAGCATGCATTGCACACTTCACTTCACTTGAATGGGTCATTCTTGGCAGGCCACACCTGGAAAGTGTGACAGGGTGTATAATTCCTACTGTGGCTGCAACATGTGTACATCCCTGGCCAGAGGGCGGATGTGGTGGGATGGCCAGAGGGCGGGCCCTGGGGAATGTAGGTGGTCAGAAGGGGGGACCAGGTCTAAAGCTGTGTAAGGGGCCCCAAAATTGTTGATGGCTGCCCTGGCAGTCCCAGTTCTTATAAGCTAAGCCTAGCCTACTGGAATGTGACTGACCCCAGAAATGCCATGTTCACTGGCCAGGAAGTACAGGAACAATAAAAGAGTTCATGTGGAATGTGATGCTCACTGGATAAGCAATCATTTCTCTATCTGTGTTTGATATCATTCATGAAGCTATTGTTTACTCTTGTGATTGCTGTGATTGGCCACAGCTTTCACATAGTACAGAGCCGTTGAGATTGGCTCTGTACCATATGATCACTGTGACCAGAGATCACAGTAGTAAGCAACAGCATCATAAATTAAACCATTGTTTACTATTGTTCATGTGATCACTGCGATTGGTCATAGTGATCACATGGTACTAGGGCCAAATCACAGTGGCTCGGTACCTCAATCAGTGATCCGCTGAGTCAACCACACTCCCAGGGGCACGCAAGAGTGCCTGCTCTGGGAAGATGTACACTTGTTCAACCCAGCCATTTATCTATAGTCAGATGGGAGGTGGTTAAGCTGATTGTAAGGGGGCTCATAAAAAACACAGTGGGGTCTAAGGTACACTTAGTTCCCCAAGAGGATATAAGGTTCACACTTCAAAATACATAGAACCTAAAGGTATGCTGTCCATGGTGAATATTTTTTTCTTTCAAAGACATGTTTCTCCCAGTATTTTCACTCGTGTGTGGGTACCCATGAGTACCTATGCACCCCTATGGGGTTTATTTACTAAAGGCGAATAAGCTGTTCACTTTACAAAGGAAGTTGCACAAGGGAATTTTCCCCAAAGCTTAGTTATCATGTCTCACTTTGCAAAGAGTACCCAATCAGATACAAGATGGGGGTACAGTGTTAGCCAGCACTACAGAAGATAAAGATTTGGGGGTACTTATTTCAGATGATTGCAAAATGAACAAACATTGTAACCAGGCAGTGGGAAATAATAATATAAATCTAGGATGCATCACTAGAGGGATCACCAGCAGGAGGAATGAGGTTCTAATTCCCCTATATAGATCTTTAGTGGGACCTCATTTAGAATACTGTGTCCAATTCTGGAGATCGCACTTACAGAAAGATATTGATAAAATAGGACGAGTCCAGATACGGGCAACACAAATGGTGAAAGGTTTGGGGAATAAAATATATTGAGAGTGACTTCAGGAACTTAAAGTGATGTAAATCTGTTTCATGAAATTTGAGCTGGGCACATAGATCTGCAGTGTTTTGTTATCTCTCTCTAAAGAACTATGTCCCGTAGCTGTCTCTTCCTCCATAGCTCTTTTATCAGCCTAATAAGTTCTCACACATTCCCAGAGACAGGAGATATAAGTGTGTCCTGGGAGGTTGCTATTAATAGATTAGCACACTGCTTGTTGTCTAAAAGCAGAGCTATGTACATTGCCATCTTCCTTTACCTATGAAGAAAGGGGTGTGTGCCTTTCCTCCAATCAGCTGTCTTGGCTGTATTCCAATTATCCACTCTCAGAGGTAACTAGAAAGAGAAAAATGTTAACACAATCTCCACCCTCTAAGCCTAGATTCACATTGGTGCAGGAATGAAAAAGTGCGAGTTCAGCTGAACTCGCACCATTTCATTGCCGCATGTCAGTCCCGACTTCAGGTGCAATTTCAGAGACATCTGTGCGGGTGGCTGCACAGATGTCTATGGAAATCGCACCTGAAATCGGCAAAAGTAGTACAGAAACTACTTTTGGGAATTGATGCGGCGGCGCAAATGCAGCATCCCACTGATTCGGGCAGTGCCATTGCCAGCAATTGCGGCCAATTTGGCATGGGATTTGACATGTCAAATTCCATGCCAAATCCCACCAATGTGAACCAGTGCTTAAAGATATTTACAGATGAAGAGAGCAGATATGCATTTAAAACTTATGTAGGGAGATTTGTTTCATCCCTGTGTATCATCTGAGGCTGTTCACTTCACTGGGTATTTGGAGGGTTTACATCCACTTTAATATGTACAGTCTGGAGGAAACCTTTAAAGGGGGTGAATAAGGTTCAGGAAGGCAGTTTTTTCAATATGAACTCAAAATCAAGAACACGGGGACATGACCTCAAACTAAATGGAGGGAAGTTCAAAACTCATCTTAGAAAGTATTGTTTTACTGAAAGGGTATTTGTTGCTTGGAATAAACTTACCAGCAGAGGTAAATAACAGTAAATGGCTTCAAACATGTTTGAGATGAATATAGAACTATAGTCAAACAACAAAGTTAATGAAAAAAAAAAACAGACAGACTCGATGGACTACTCATTCTTTTTCTGATGTCACTTTTCTGTTTCTATGTTAAAAAAAAAGCATTTTTACCTACAAGTGATTGGATGATGGAAGTAATCAGAGCTTCACAACATTCACTAAGCTCTTGGAGAAATTCCCTTGCAAAGTCAGGGAAAGCAATATTTTTGCTTTTAGTAAATCAACCCCCTGATTTAGCTATAATTGTATAGACTTATGGCTTAGGTATGAGAACAATGCGATAGAGCATTGGTTGGTTGATCTCCTATAAACATTTTCCATAACTGCTGGTTCACACTGGTGTGATTTCTGATACAACTTGAGTTACATGGAATTGCATGACAAGGGAAATCATCTAATTTTTAATGGTTCCTGTTCACCTCAATGTGACTCGATGTGCGATGCGATTTTGGAAAGGGTTCCTGTGCTACTTTGGTATGACTTCAGAGTGATTTGGCTCACACGCATCAAAAGCACATCACAGTAGTGTGCGCTGAGCTTATTGCATGTAATCATTTTAAAATTAAGTGGTTTATTTTAGGGCTCCTTCACACTAATGTTGTTCTCTGAAGAGCAATCAATGTTTGGGTCATTCTTCAGAGATTTTTCAGAGGTGGTGAGGAGGCATTTTATCACCACTCGCTTTAATCTCTTGATCCCGGCACTAGTGCTCTGCAGTTGCATGCATTGCACACATTTGCAGGGAGCTTGCCAAATATCCACAGAAAGTAGCAGTAGGCATGACTTCTGCCATGACCGTGGGCAGGGCCGGTGCAAGGATTTTTGTGTACACAGGCGAAGGTGCATTTTGGTGGGGGGGGGGA
>BLSH010335494.1:64872-75171 GCA_018402905.1 Glandirana rugosa
GCATTTTGGTGCCCCCCCCCCCCCCCCAACCATCCTCCCACCACCTCCTCTCCTCCAGCAGACAGCAGCTTTGTGTGGAGGATGGGGCTTAGCGCCTATATAAATGAGCTCTTTCATCAGAATTAGCAGAGTTCCCCTTTACATTGTAAGGGGAACTCCGCTGAATGGGGCACTAGGCACCATGATTTAAGGGGGAATGCTGGAATGCTGGCAACTCTGATGTAAAGGGGCTCTGGTGGCAGAGCCCCTCCTACATTAGTGTTTCTCGTTATACTAGAGTTTGCAGAGTTCCCCCTTATGTCAGTATCCTCTTCCCTTCCCCCTTACCTTAGGTTTCCCAGTTGCACTTCCCTTTTGAATCATCGTCCATTCAATGCATGTAGGCAGTAGGGCACTGTGGGAAGGGTTTAGGCCATTGTGGATGGGATGTAGAGCACAGTAGGAAGGCGGGTTGTAGGGCACTACAGGCTGGCTTGGATTCAGGCAGGCTGTTGGTCCTCTCTCCCCCTCCCATCCTCTCCAAGCTACTAAAAACAAAGTGCCAAGCACAGTGATGTCATGTGCACCCTCCCGTGCCCGCCCTGATGCCCAAGTTAGGCCAAGCTCAAATGTCTAATAATCTGCTGATTCTGGAACTGTGCATGCACAAAACAGAGCTGGGGAGAAGCTGCAAAATGTATGGGTGCGCTTCTCTTGTCCAAGGACATTTACGGACAGGAGAAAAGCACCTTTTATAAACACAAAAAAATCATCCATCATTTAAGTGTGAACCATAATAAAGTTCAATGTGATATCAAGAATAATTAATATATGTACATTCCAAAGTGTTGGGAAAATAAATAATAAGCATAAAATATACATTTCATAAAAGTCCAGTAAAAATTGTGCTGTAATGGGCTGTTTCTGAATTGACAAATACTGTTAATACCACCGGAGTGATCAGCAGGTGCTGTACATAGTGAACAACGTTTGTGCAGAAGGAGGAAGAAGAGGATTTCTTTGTAAATAGATTGTAAATAGGGAGGAATATGTCCCCAAGTTGGGCATCCCATAACTATCTACCCCATCCAAGTTTAAATCCCCTAATAAAACAACAAAAACCAGCCAAGGACTGTTTACTATGTTTAAGTGAATGAAGGAAATGCTGTGTGACTGGCTGTGCAGCAGCAGGGACCCGGAAATCAGCAAATGCTACGGGGGTAGTGCTACATTTATATGTAGAAAATGACACAATTCAAGTACCCAGGCAAGTGTGACTAATGGATTGTATGATTCTCTACAAATTAAACAAATCTGCATGCGTGTATTCTGGGAAATAAAAAAAATAGAAATTCAGGTTATTTTGGAGCCTTAATAAATAACAGAGCCCTCTAACCAATTTATTTTCACCTTTCTAAGAGGGAACACTGGCATAGTGAGTATGCAGGGGTTCAGGGGGAACCACTACCAAAGACACTATCAATATGCCCTGAATAGGCAAGGTGACAATGTTTCTACCCAGATAACGTGCCACAAATTTGTGGCAGTGTTGAATGGTAAGTCTTGTTAACTTGCTCCATATTTTCACTGGCAAGTTGTAAACTAGCAGAGCACTGGAAGTACACGGTTTAATTGACACCCTTTCCAATTTGTAGAAAATGTGCGTGGCAAGTCTCTAGCAAGAGCAAAGTTGCGGTGGTGAGTGTACAGCAATAGCTCTGCAAGTCACAGTGACCCCTGTGGTGGGATGACTATTGCAAACCATAATGGAACCAAAACTTGCAGCAGACTTGCAGAATGTTTGCAAAGAAAGTTGGTCTGGAGTCATACAATGTGGACTTGCTGCAATTGTACAACAAACTCTTGCAGCCTAGCAAGTCTAGCATTAGCTTAGCAAGTCATTTTCAAACTTGCAGGTCAGTTGCTTGCTATCTAGGTATAAACTGCTAGAATTCTCAGTTTTTCTCTGAATTATCAAATGCTACTAATCCTGTAGAAATGGTTCACAATTACAAGGGTGCCTGACACTATGACTGGTGGCTGGGGATCTGCATACTATAGCATGCTGAGTTTAGATCATGGATGCTCAACCTTTTGAAGAGTGAGGGCCACACCAAGTAATTTGGTAACCAGTCGGGGGCCACAATGAACTATGGGGTTTTACAGCCCCCCAAAGTGCAAATGTAAATGACCCCTTAGAGTCCTGAGCTGCTTTCACACTGATGCACTGCAGTTTACCCCCACCTTTTCTGCAGGTTAGTTGCACTGAGCAATATACTTCTATTACATCTTGTGGGTGTTGTGCACTTTCAGAAAGAGCACCAAACACGCAGTATACAATAGTGCAGCTAACCGGCAGAAAAGCCGCAGGTGCACTGTCCTGCACCCGCCTATCAGTGTGAAAGCAGTCTAATAACCCTTTTTTAGTGCTAATATGCCCATTCCAAAAGTGCAGTATATGTGATGTTTAATACGCTGACCTTTTCCTCTTCCAACTTCTGCTGGCATTGCTCTCTAGACTGCTGGCGAAGGGCACTTGGTATTACTCTGCCTGGAACAGAAGCCGACTCTACAGAGGAGGCATTACCTTATATGGCTCCTGCTCCCTCCGCTGCCAACTCCATGCACTCTGATACTCTGGGATGGTGGGTTGCCAACCCATTAATTGTGATCTCGGCTTGCTAACCCACCATCCCAGAGCATGGGTATGTGTTTCCTTGGTTTGAGGTTGAGGATCACATCAGAAGGCTCCGAGGCCACATGTGACCCCACGGGCCACAGGTTGAGAACCCCTGGTATGGATTTTTTTTAGGGCAGTCCTTAGGAAATACAAGGAGCTGTCCACTCTACCATACTAGTAAAGAATAGCCATGTTGAATATGGGTTTGCTTTAAAGCCCACAAAAATGTAAAAGCCTGACCAACACCAATTTACATAAAGCTGTAAAAACACACTTTTCCAGCAAAAGTAATATTAATACTGATCGCACACTTTATTCACAGTGACATTGTTACATTTTACAGCACTTATTATATTAAAACTTAGGAGAGAATATGGATATAAAGGAAAAGGAACAAGGAGAAACACTTGTAGAGAAATTTAATAAAGCTATGTAAAGTTGTCTGCAATCTGCGAGGAAGGTATATTTTTATGCATTATTGAATTGTAAATTGTGCTGAAGTGTCTTAATGTGCTAAAAATATACTTTTGAATAAAGCTTTTAGAACTGGAGAATAGAGAGACAACACTTTCCTATATTGTTAACAATTGCCGCACAATCAAGGCTTCAGAAATGTTATTCTGTATGTTGTGTATAGTGATGGTAGAAAAAGTTACAAATAATGTTAACCCCTTCATAACCAGAAGTCATTGATGCCCAGGCCAAATTTAGATATGTCAGCTAACTTAATACTAATAACGCTCTGACTAATCTGGATACCTAAATCATTTTTTTCAGTTTTAAAGTTTAATTTCCTGGTATGCATAGATCTGGTTCCCCTCCATCCCTATGACCCCCTCCCCCCCATTCTCTCATTAAAAAAAAAAACCAACACACACTCTAGCATTTTTAATAGGTTTGCACCGATACTAAAGAGGAGCTCCAGGCTCCTGCAGAAAAAAATTAAAAATCAGCTGCTACAAATACTGTAGCTACTGACTTTTAATATCAGGACACTTACCTGTCCAGGAATCCAGCGGTGTCTTCACCAGAGATGATTTTTCAATCGGCTATCAGGTGCTGCCGCCGCCATCTCTACTAAGGGAAACCGGCATTGAAGCTTTTTGGCTTCACAGCCAAATTCCTACTGTGCATGTGTGAATCGCACAGCTCTCTGTGAATGGGCCAGGTGCGGGGGAAGGAGCAGGGGGGGCCAAACTTCTGAATGAGTTCACCACGGCAAACTGAGCTGGAAGTGGGAGCTGGTACCTGTCAAAACTAGGTACCCCCCCCCCCCCAAAAGGTGCCAAATGTGGCAGGGGGGGGGGGGGGGGGAGGTGGCAAACAAGTGGAGCTTTCTCTTGTGAGTAGAGCTCCACTAATGCCCCAATGCTAAGCATTTGCATGAGTACAAGTACTCGTTCAAATGCTCAGATACCTGAAATAACTTTGGTGCGAGTTGAGCCTATACAAAAAGAATGGGCTCAAATTGTACTGCAAATAATAGCATGTGATTTGAACAGGAATGTGGTTAATTCCTGTCTGAATCACATGTGGTTTCCCCACTGCTCCTGTGTGAACCCAAGCTTGTCATTGTGACTTCAGCCTAGTGTAACACCCTGGTGTTAGGCAGGGTTGCTAACAAATTTAGTTTGGTAGGTGGTAACTAGCCTGGCTAATTGTTAGGAGGATCCACTGACTTTTCCCTAAATCTGGATTTGATGCACCTCTCTCTTCTGTCACTAGGTGATATTGTTGCCACGGGCATTAGAATGACAAGGGCATAGTCATTTCAGACTATGAGTGGATAAGTTGTTTCAGCCAATTGGCAGGGGTTTTCTTCAGGCCCTTGGCCTGCTGGGAGAGCCTATTTATTTGGAAGTAGTCAGGTGACAGGGGTCCTGTGCCACCTGGACAGCTGTCTGGGTGGACGCATGTTACAAGGCTCCCAGTTGCTAGGCCAGAAGCCAGAGGCCTATCCCCAGAGCACCTGGCTGTTAGGCTGTCTGAGGCTTATACAGGTTTGAGAGAAGCAGCATGGGGTCGGGACTTGGAGCCCAAACAAGTTGCAGAGGTCGCAATCATTGCCAGCGGTGAGGGAGAAGCAGTTGCCACATAGGATGTCCACTCCTGTTACCAGAGGCAACTGAGGATCAAGGTTAGAGATAAAGGGGTCACAATCACCATTAAGTGGCAACCATTCCTGTTATCAGAGGCCAGTTTATGGAAGTCTGAAGACGTACCAGAGCAGCCTTATTCACAAGCCGGGGACGTTGAACAAGTGGGAAAGCTTCAGCAGAGTGCCAAGCCAGGGACCCAGCGGGATAGCAGGGGTGACGCTTGAGGAGTATACAGTGGGTTAGCTGTGGAAGAGTTCAGGGGATATTGAAGTTAGGTGAGAGACTGGGAGCTCAGTGAGTGAAAATCTACAGTAGGATACTGTGAGATGTGATAGAAGATCTGCAATGGAACACTGTGAATTATGTGTACAGTTCTGCATAGAAGTTTGAGAGTTCAGTTGCCATAGGAGACAGCAGTTCTACAAATACAGCTACTGCATCCAGCTGTACAGCTGTCTGCCTATCATGTTTGTCTCTGAGTTTGCTAATTGCTATTGCATCTGCCTAAGGGTGTCCTGGCCCTAAACCCTCTCTCCCTCAGTTCTTGTTAAGAGATAATAAATCTCTTTTGTTCACATTCAAAAAGTGACTGGCACCCATGTTTTCCTCTTGCATCACACCCACCATGCCTAGTAACCCATGCTGTGAAGAAGGATGTCAGTTATCTCTAACTAACTCTGGAGGTCACCATTAGGCCTCTATGGGTCAGGATCACCACTATGCTAGGTTCACACAGGAGCTCAAATCGTGACTTCAGCCACAGGAAATCAAATTGTGACTTCAGCTGAGGTTCCCCTAAGGGCTCAAATCGTACCGTAAAGGTATCTATACTATTGGCGAGTACTTGACCGAAAGTATCAGTACTCGTACTTGCCAATAAAAACGGTATCGGTGGAACCCTAGTTTTTAGTAGTGCAACCCTAGTTTTGCAGAAGAAGTCCCACTGGTTCATCCATTGATGGACCCCATGCCTGCCATTGACTAGTGTTGTTGCCATCTCTCTTCATGACATCATCATGCCACTGCAGTTTTCAGGACCTGAGAGGACACCACTACTACACAGCACCCAGGCAGCACTGTAGGCACCTAACAAAGAACCCTACTTTGAAGTTAAAAAGATAGAAAACTCAGTATCTGGTGCATTTTATTAATGTAAAGAGTAGTTGGGGAGGAATAGGTCAGCTGGCCAGACATCATCTTTAAAGTTACACAGATGGGCATATCTGTGTCTGCAAATATACGGCCTCTCAGGAGGTGGGCATTGATGCCGAGGCCACATAATTGCATACCAATTTGCAGACACAGATGTGCCCAGAGTGCTCCCAGCACAGTTACTGGTGGCTAACAAAAAGCTCCCGATCACTTCTTGCAATCAGGAGGTTTCCGATCATTTGACCGCTGTGACAGCCAATAGCGGTGGCCACATGATCATAAGCCCCGTCCCGCCTCTCGGCATCAGAAACCCCTTGAAGGGCTGGGAGGTGCAGGCTCCGAGGGGTTAAACTCACCTTCCCAATGGCCCTAGTCTCCTACCTTCCCCCATTCCATCAATGCAGTCTCTTCTGAAAGTGTGCAGTGGTTCCATTCTCCAACCTCTAACTTACATGAGTCATGTAGCAAAGAAGGGGCTGTATGATTGAACCAGAGCATGCAGTATGGGTCACAGGCATCTGACACTCCTAGAAATGTTAACCTTCCTGGCGGTATTCCCGAGCGTGGCTCGGGGTTAATTTTCGATGCCAAGAGCAGTAATCCCGAGTCACGCTTGGGGTAACATTGCAGAGCTGTCAGCGGAGTCCCCTTACCTTCTCCTGGTGATCCAGCGATATCCCCCCCGGCATCTGACTTCCTAGTTCCGTTCCCTGCGAGCAGCAGCTGCGCATGGGAGCGGAACTGGGCGGGAAATTCAAAAGTGAAAACATAAAAGTGACACACACACACATAAAAGAGGTTATACATTGTAATCTGAGAGGATTACACTGTATTGCCTCAGATCTGACACTTGATCGCTGTACTGTGCCCCTTGCCTGCCATTTTACTGTCATCTGTGCCCATTTATAACATGGCATCAAAAAAACCCCACTTTACTACAAAGGCGCTTTTGGACCAGTTGAGTGACAGTGACAGCGACACGGAGGTGCTCGCAGAACTGAGCGATAGTGAGTCGTGGGGAGATTTGTCGTCTGACACTGACACTCATCTGGCAAGTGACAGCGGCGATGATCCTGCACCTGACCTCAGCGATGTGCGCACTTGGTGCCCTATTGACTGCGATACGGACTAGGTAGCACCCCCAAGATTCCCGTTCACTGGATCACCTGGGATGAAGGTAGATGTTGAGCGTGACAACCCTCTGGGATACCTGAAATTATTCCTCAGGTAATTGAAAAAATTGTCACGGAGACAAATCGCTACCAAGAGCAGCAATCTGCTACGCTGCATGCCAGGTTTTCCAGAAGCAGAAAGTGGGAACCGGTGACCAAAGAGGACATCTGGCAGTTTCTGGGACTCATCATTCTTCATGGAGTGGTGGGGAAACTGCTGCAGAAATGGTACTGGACCACCAATAAGTTACTGGCCACTCCATTTTTTGGCACCGTGATGTCAGAATACCGGTTTTCCCTCATCATGAAGTATTTCCACTTCACGAACAATGAAGAATTTGATGAGGCCACGCATCCTGCACCCAAACAAAAAAATCTGGGAGGTATGCCAAATTATTGTGACCAATTTCCAGCGTACCTACGTGCCAGAAAGGGATGTCAGAGTGGATGAAAGTTTGATGGCCTACAAGGGACACCTAAGCTGGATACAGTACATTGCATCCAAAAGAGCGCGGTTTGGCATCAAATCCTACATGCTCTGTGAGTCATCCACTGGGTACATCTGGAATTCGGTCATTTACACTGGTAAAGGCACAAAGTTCAACCTCCGGTACAGCGGCTATGGGATGGCCACATCATCTATCCTTACACTGCTGGAGCCATTGCTGAACCAAGTATATTGTGTGACCACGGACAATTTCTACACGTTTCTGGAACTGTATGAGGTTTTGCTACAAAACAAGACTGATGCATATGGTACCGTTAGGTCTAACCGACGTGACATGCCATCTATGTTTGCAAAGAAAAAACTCAAAACCAGAGAAATGGTTGCCTGGCAGAAGGGTAAGATGATGGCAATGCGATGGCGCGACAAGAAGGACGTGTGTCTCATAAGTACTGTGCACAATACCTCCACTGCCATGGTCCACACAAAAGGTGGGAAAGATGTGCTGAAGCCGCAAGTCATGATAGACTATAATAACACAATGGGAGGTGTCGACAGAGCCGATCAGGCAATGACCTTTTATCCGGCTATGCGCAAACAGCAAAAAAAATATTATAAGAAAATCTTCAGGCATCTTCTGGAACAATGCCTTTGGAATGCATATATCCTGCACAGAGCAAAGAGTGACAAGCCTCTTGTTCATTCTGAGTTTATCTGGCAGGTGGCTGAGCGGATTTTTGTCAACCACCAGATGCCATCAGTAGCTGTGAACAGACCTGGACGTCGTGCTGTTGATGTTGTCAACCCAGAACGCCTGACTGGTCGTCATTTTATGGACTACATCCCGCCAACGGCAAAAAAGGCAGCACCTACCAGGATGTGCGTGGTTTGCTGCTCAAAGAAGGATGGTAATGGAAAGAAAGTCTGAAAAGAAACCAGGTTCCATTGTCCTGATTGTGACGTCAGACTTTGTGCAGTCCCATGTTTCAAAATTTATCACACTCAGGATGTTTATTGAATTTTCTTTGTTTGACAAATTTCATTATTTTTTATTACATTATTGAATAAAATTATATTATTTATTAGATTATAATTCATGATTTTGTGTTTTTAAACTTTAGCACATCTGGGATGTCTACTAGAGTCTTGTTTGGTCAGGTTTAAGTAAGTAATTACTAAGAATTGCAGGCCTACAATATATAACACCAAATTTCCATGCAAAAAAATTGTACCGCTTTTGGTACAAAATACCTGAAATAACCATACCGCCAGGGAGGTTAAATGCAGAAGAGGTTTATGTATGCCACAGTGTTGTAATAAAGTCAGGTTGGAGACAAGGGTTGCTGGATAGGTGAGTATAAAAGCACTTCTATTGCAGGAACTTTTATTATAGTTCTGTTTTAAATCTGACAGTGTTATTTTAAATGACATAAGGCTTATTTTTTTGTACAAGGTTTTAATAAAACACCTGCTTTGTAATTTTATTATAGACTGACAAATGCAGAAGTGTGAAAAATATATATCTCCATTTTTTTTCTCATTTTTATTGAATTTATTTTTAACACTGTATTTGTGTGTAAAAACGACAGTGTTAATTAGAAGCTTTCGTGCTGGAGTGGCAAGTGCCATCAGCAGAACAAAGTCTTGTTTTGTACAGTATCTCACTGTGAGTACACCCCTCACATTTTTGTAAATATTTTATTTTATGTTTGGCCACCATGCTGCAGCTCAGTTTCAGGGTGGTGGCAATCTTCTTATAGCCTAGTTCATCTTTATGTGGAGCAACAATTTTTTTCAGATCCTCAGAGAGTTATTTGGTATGCCATGTTGAACTTCCAGTGACCAGTATGATAGAGTGAAAGCAATAACACCAAATTTAACACACCTGCTCCTCATTCACACCCGAGACCTTGTAACACTAACAAGTCACATGACTCCGGGGAGGGAAAATGGCTAATTAGGCCCAATTTGGACATTTTCACGTATGGATGTACTCACTTTTGTTGCCAGCGGTTTATACATTAATGGCTGTGTGTTGAGTTATTTTGAGGGGACAGCAAATTTACACTGTTATACAAGCTGTACACTCACTAATTTACATTGTAACAAAGTGTAATTTCTTCTGTGTTTCACATAAAAAGGTATAGTAAAATATTTACAAAAATGTGAGGGTGTACTCACTTTTGTGAGATACTGTAAATGAAGCCTCAGGCAAGCATGTGCTCACAATGTCATGGCTAGTGAGAAACAAAGAAAATGGCGCAAAAGACTGGTTCAGCACATATGAAAATTGTAAAAAGGTGCAGAAAAAGAGTCTTATAAAACCCATTATAGTTCACACAGAAGACTCAACTTGCTAGTGTTTGGTACTTCCTGCTGTGAGAATTGGCTCATAACAGAGGTGACTGCACTGTTGAAAAAATGTAGCAGAGTAATCCCTATCTAATTCACTACTATTTTTAGGCTCAAAAAGCTCTTTGTTATAAATACTATAACACTTTCTTAACAGTCTGGCCTCCAATGCTATACATTTGCAAAAACAAAATCTAGGCATTGGTGCTATTGCATAATTTCCCATACTGATACCATATATAAGCAGTGATGTCATGGAGAACTCTTTCCTGAGAACTCCTGAGAACTAGTGTGCCGACCCCCCCTGCTGATTCCCCAGCTGATTTCTCAAAAAAAAATATGGCCCGCCGGTATATGGGCTGTCCCGGCTTTCTTGGGAGATTTGCTGCCAGCTGACAGCAATTCCCTGAAGCCCATTGG
>BLSH010335494.1:109031-129001 GCA_018402905.1 Glandirana rugosa
TTTTATTTATACTTTTTTGACACAGTTTGAAGATGATTTTAGAACAGTGATATGGCTTTTACCGTTAATTAATACTTTTCAGACACAGTTTGAAGATGGTCCACATCCACCTCCATTTTTGATTTTTTTATGAAATTATTTTTTTAAAAATGCTTTTAGTTATTTCCCTGTCCCCATTTCTTTGTAGGGCACTTGTCCCACCCTTACCCCCATTTCCTTCCTTTTGCAGACCTCTAGGACTTTCCAGGACTTTTTTACAGCCATTTCTGTGCCTAAAAGTTCGGGTCCCCATTGATTTCAATGGGGTTCGGGGTCCGGGACAAAGTTCGGGTTCTGTCCGGACCCGAACCCGGACTTTGTCCCGAAGTTCTGCCTAACCAGCAGAACCCGGACTTCCAGAAGTTCGCTCAACTCTACTCGTGACCTTAGAAGGCCCAGCACTGGAGCCAGAA
Source organism: Glandirana rugosa (assembly GCA_018402905.1). Classification (NCBI taxonomy): domain Eukaryota; kingdom Metazoa; phylum Chordata; class Amphibia; order Anura; family Ranidae; genus Glandirana; species Glandirana rugosa. The sequence continues at coordinate 109,484 of BLSH010335494.1, forward strand.
TCTTTATGAAGATTCAGGGAGCTATTGCGATCCTGAATGGCAGAGCCAGAACTGGTAACGTCGTTCTTCTATCGCAGAAACGCAAAAACCTCTGATGAGGTAGCAAAATTGGCGCAGGCAAATATGCATCCTTGATGTCCAACGATGCCAAAAAATCTCCTTCCTGGAGTGAGGCAATCATTGAGCGGATTGACTCAATGCGGAATGCCATACCGCAAGAAATTGGTTTAGGACCTTGAGATCTAGAATAGGCCTTACCTCCCCATTTGCTTCGGGACCGTCATAGGTTAGAGTAGTAAGCAAGTAGGCATGTGTTTATGCAAAACATGCTTATGTAAGTAAGAAGGCATGTGTTTATGCAAACCATGCACTCATAGGCATCAGATGTCTCTGCATCATGTGTGCAATGCATCATGTGACCTATGCAGACACCTTCCTATGCAGACACGTGCCCATGCAGACACAAGTCTCCATGCGACACAGGCCCATGCAACACAGGCCCATGTGAAACGCGTCTCTATGCAACCTGAGTCCATGTGACCCGAGCCCATGCGTCACGAGTCTGTATGCGGCCCGAGCCTATGCGACACGAGTCTCTATGTGACCTGAGCCTATGCGATACGAATCTCTATGCGACCCGAGCGTATGCCACACAAGTCTCTATGCAGACACCTTCCTATGCAGACACATGCCTATGCAGGCACAAGTCTCCATGCAACACAGGCCCATGCGACACAGGCCCATGCAAAACACATCTCTATGCAACCCGAGCCCATGCGACCCGAGAACATGCATCACGAGTCTCTATGTGGCACAAGTCTCTATGCGACATGAGCCTATGTGACACAAGTCTCTATGCAACACGAGTCTATGCAACACAAGTCTGTATGCAGCCCGAGCCTATGTGACACGAGTCTCTATGCGACCTGAGCCTATGCAACACGAATCACTATGCGACCCGAGCCTATGCCACACGAGTCTCTATGCGACCAGAGCCTATGCGGCACAAGTCTCTATGCGACCCAAACCTATGCGGCACAAATCTCTATTCGTCCCGAGCCTATACGGCACAAGTCTCTATTTGACAAGTCTATGCAACACGAGTCTCTATGCGACATGAGCCTATGCGACACAAGTCTCTATGCAACACGACTCTATGCAGCACGAGTCTGTATGCAACCCGAGCCTAAGCGACACAAGTTTCTATGCAACCTGAGCCTATGCGACACGAGTCTCTATGCGACCCGAGGCTATGCGACCCGAGTCTCTATGTGACCCGAGTCTCTATGCGACCCGAGCCTATGTGACACAAGTGTCTATCCGACCCGAGCCTATACGACACAAGTCTCTATGTGACCCAAGCCTATGCGACATGAGTCTCTATGCGACCCGAGTCTCTATGCGACCCGAGCCTATGCGGCACAAGTCTCTATGCGACCCGAGCCTATGCGATGTGGATCTATGCAACACAAGTCTGTATGCAACCCGAGCCTATGTGACATGAGTCTCTATGCGACCCGAGCCTATGTGACATTGCTTTGTTTTATCCCACATGTGTTTTAGCAACCATTTTAAATAAACATATTTTAACAAACGTGTTTTAAGCAACAAGCCTTTAAGCAAACACGTGCTCCAGCAAACATTCATTTAGGCAAATGTGCTTTTTTAGCAACCATGCGTTTATGCCAGTTTGCAAGTATACCCCTGTTCAACTGCAACCGGGCCCAAGCAGGATGAGCCAATCACATATGCTTCCAATGCGGCCTCTATGCTGCTTCAGAACAGTAAAAACAAATAAGCTCCTGCAGTCCAGCCGTACACTATACTGGAGACCCCTATCCTTAAAAGTGCACCAATGCCCAACCAAGGAAAAAAGAAGACATTAATAAGGACTCCAGCTTTTTATCTGAAGGGCCCTTAACACCTGGGCCTTAACAGGGCAGGTCAGGGATTTACTTAGGGATGTGGCTGCTGCATGGACAGCTGGTACTCCCCCCTTTCAAGCTTTCCTGCATAGGATATATTAGAAGGAACAAACAATCTGTCCGGGTGTACCCAGTCAGCATATATCACCCTCTCAGGAGAGGGCGCAAACGAATCCCTGCACACCTTATGGTGTTTTAATGACCCAAGGGAGGAATACACATCCACAGGACTCTCCGCTGGAGGTAACCTGAATGCTGCCCGTACCTTATGTGTAATTGCCTGGATCAGCAGCCTCTGAGATTGAGAGGCAGGTGTCTTTGGGGATTCTTCTGGCTCAGGTCTCTGTGAAGCAGAAGTGTCTGCAAAAGAATCGGCCAGATCCCTTGTAGCTACCTCCTCTCCCTCATCAACTCATTCTCATTCCAGAATCAGAGGGTTAAGGGAAGGAGACGTATCATGCTTCCTTCCCTGCGTAGTAGAAGTAATCATACCAGCAATCCTGGTTTCTAAGCCCAGCAAGGCTGCCGACAGGTCATATTTAGTAACATACTCTGAGGAAACAAATGAGGTGTCAGCTACCATACCAGACAGCCGCAGCGGCTCAGATAGCCCAGTCACTTCTGGTCTCTCAGGGGAAGCAATGGCAGCAGTGGTCCGATTAGCCTCAGCAAGGGCTGTGTTAACACACCTGTGCCTCTAGCCTTATTACAGTCAGCTTCGCTCCCCCCAGTGTGCTTCTTGGAAGCCATGGCTGCTAGTGCATGCACTGCTTTTCCCACATTCCCCAAACCCAGCTTCCTGCCCAGCCTGACTCCACTCCCACCCCTAGACTCGCATGTCACCAGGAGGATTTTTAGCCTGCTCCCCAGCCCTGTCCTGACTGCTTCAGGCGACTCTCCTGCGACCGTCCATTCATTTACATAGTGAAAAGACAGATTAGTACTGGTGCAGGCTCCCCCTGGTGGCAGCTTCACAGGAACTGTAGGCAAGACCAATCATGACTGTGTCTTTCTAGCCGAGTCCTCTGGTGGTGAGAAAAAAAGTGCAGGCAAAAGGAAGGAAATTTTACATAATTTTTTTCCTATGTTTGCAGGAAGCCAGTTGGGTTCAGTAACATTATCCCCATTGAGGATTACTCTCAATTTCCGCCTCAGGGCCTGGAGGAGACTGCAGGCCCAACCTTCACCCATCACGACGGGCTTTGTCAAGAGGACCTTCAAGGACCGGGTACCCATTCTGAGGGTCCACTCCCTTGGACCTGTATAGCACCCTCCAGGCGTACCTTGGTTCAGTGTTCCAGGTTTACCTACACGCAGGATTCAGCGCCATATATTGTCGCTTATAGGCAAAACCTTGCAGTTTCTTCTGTCTTCTTGGCGAGGCCCGGGTACCATTTATCTTAGCTTAATGCCGTTTGAAATAGATCAGGTATGAAGGCTGTCTCTGATTCTAAAAGAACCTGTGTGGGAACCAGCATAGAAGCTCCACAGAGCTGCAGAAGTGACCATCCACCTTTAAGATACTGGTGCTCCCAGTGTGGAAGGGGTTATATAGGAGGGGAAACTTCCTGTTCGCTTTTTATTTGATTGCCAGTGTCCATTCACCTATAGGTGGTGCATAATCCAGTATGTATATGAATATATAGCCTGCTCTGTGTCCCCTGATGTCCGAGAAAGAAATGTATTTTTTACTGTATAGGTCTTTGTCCCTCCAGATTGAAGTAGAGCATTCACAGGTTGCTGTACCATATAAGGTTGTAATATCGCTACATTTTTATTATTGCATTGTTCCAAACCTATGCTAACATACAAAAATAGATTTATTGTTATATGTACAGTTTTCTATTCTTGTCCTTGTTAGTGTTGTTAATTTATTTTTCTGTATTGTACTTTTGCTATGAAACCCCAATACATTCTTTGTTGAAATTAAAAAAAAAAATATATATATATATATATATATATATATATATATATATACACACACACATTACTGGTTCCATAAAGCTCAGAAAAATATGGATGCAGATGGCTACTTTGCCTGCTCCTATCTATTATAAAACTAAACACTGAAATAATGTATTACCTAAGGGAGTTACTAGATTTTCTTGCCTAGCCACAGCTTTTAAAATTTATGATGATTCCAAGCTTTTATATATGTAAATGACAGCAGTATCTAAGAATTGAGCAAATCCTTTATAGTGCAAAAATGCAGGAATATCTCATATTTCTCTAAATGTAAATTATATAGAATTAAACACAGTATATCATCATTAATCATCTATCATTAATATTAAACTGTAGAGATTTTATGTTATGTTAAATTATTATTATTATACAGGATTTATATAACGCCAACAGTTTGTGCAGCTCTTTACAACATGAGGGCAGACAGTACAGTTACAATACAATTCAATACGGGAGGAAGCAGAGGACCCTGCTCGTTAGAGCTTACAATCTAGGAGGGAGGGTCAAGTGTTACAAAAGGCAATAACTGTGGGGGATGAGCTGATGGAGAAAATCAAAGCACAGTTGTTAGGTATGGACAGGATAAGCTTCTCTGAGGAGGAGGGTTTTCAGGGATCATCTAAAAGCAGATGAAAGTGTGGAAATTGCTGGTCAGCTGCATTCCGTTAAAACATCTTTATTGAAGTTTCTTTTTAAAGAGTGCCAAAATATAAATCAAACATGAAAAAAATAGTACCTTCGTCCAAAATAAAGTACGAAAAAATTGAAGGGGGAGAGAGAGAGGGCAGAAACTCACCCCTATAGAGGCATATTGAATAGGACTTTAGTGGTACCGTATGCATTAAGTACAAAACCATTTCTTTAAAAAATATATAAACATTTTATTACAAAAATCTCTCCATTGCGGAGAAAGACATTACATAAAGGGTGATTGGTTAAAAACTTTTTCCAGTACAGACATTACATATTACAGACATTTGTAGTAGTGTTATACTTATACACATTTCTGTAGACTCTACATGTTTTTTACACGGATTTACACGAATCACCGCTTCCTCAGGAGTCTTTTTACATAGGAGTGTGTATAGTTCAATATGTTGTCTGTATAGTCTGTGCTTTAACAATAGTAACAAAAAGAAGAGAAAATACATAATTATTATAAATCACAAAATCTCAGGGTATATCATTTGCCCATATAAGATGTACCATAAACCTCTGCCACACAATGATCATCCAAGGTGCTCACCTAAATGCCGGCCACCACGCCCACGAAAGGGGGCACAATAGTCTGCCCGGTGAGTGCAGAGGCCAAGACAAAGCTCCCCAGAAGGGAACAGGAGAGATTCACACTGCAGGGGTCTCTAAAAGAAAAGTATACATATATAATGTCACAAGATATGTTTCATCCAATGTTATTCCTTTCCAAACAAAACTACTGAGACCCTGATATACTCAGATGATCAATATAGATCATCTAGTCATCCAATAATCAGTGATATTCACCTGAAAACACCAGGACATGTGCCGCCTTGATCGCCAAAAGGCAGTGATACTTTAGGATTGAATAGGTCTATAACAATATTAAGCATAAGGTAATTAGAGGTGTAACGATTCATACGTATTACAAAAAAACTTGGGGTGAGCCAAAAGGCCTCACCCCGAGACTCACCTAGGTGTTTGGTACATCCTATTGATTGTTATCCTAGACAATTTTACAATGTTCAGAATATCTAGCACCTCCACGGACCTGCATCCAGATCCGAGGGTTTCAAGGGATGTAGAAAGATACAACACGATAGAGACATATCATGTGCAGCAATCCATACAAGGGGCCTTTTAAGTAGTTAACATGAAAAGTTGCATACCATGGCGTGTCCTGTGTTGCAAGTCCCGCAGCTGTGTCAGCGTGCATGGGGTTGCGTCTGTCTTTTATTCCCCAAAGAGGCCGTCACTGCCTCTGCCCGGTGACGCCCACACGTACGACGCGTGACGTCACCGGGCCCGGCCCTGTGGAGCGCATGTGCATAACTGCGCATGCGCAATGCCCATATGCCGATACCAGCGTCACATGGACGTCGGTCTGCAAGGCATCCAACGGGGGGCTGTAACAACCACCCAACTGCGCCCACAGAGCCGCACACTCGCCGGAGCAGACCCGCCCCACATCCAGGGCCCAGAGACCGGCACAGGGAGCCATGGAAACCCACCCTACAGGACTGCATGGGGAATGGCACCATCTGGTGGCCAAACAGTCCCGCCAGAGATAAGGCTCTAGGGCACCGAGGCTAATGATCTCTGCATGGTAATAAATGTAACAAGATGAGAACATACAAAGTAACATGCAATAGAAAACCGTAAAGTATGCTAGGTTAAATTTAATTTAAATAAACAGTACATTAGCTACCCAAAGAGAGCTGCTCCCCATATCATCAAACCACATTCCCAGGGAGGGGGGAAAAGCCAGATGAGAACGAAATGGATGATTCTGGAATCACCACAAAAGGGGAAAAAGAGGTAAAGTGTTTGAACCTCCAAAAATGGGGGACTTCAACATAGCCCGTATTGACCCCAGAAAGTTATAATCTATATAAATGGTTTGTAAGAATTCATTTCATTAATTCCAGGAGGGGTCATTGCATTCAGGCACTCTATCCAAAGAGCTTCGCGCTGGAGTATTTGTCGATCTCAATTACCACCTCTAGGATCCCGTACAATCGTTTCAAGAACAAAAAACATGACCATCCCTGTATAGTATCTATGCTGCAACCCAATATGTCGAGTGACTGGTGTCATAATTTATTCCACCATCTGCCAGATATGTATGGTCTCCAATTCTTTGACCGAATTGTCTCATTGTCTTACCCACATAGAACGCTCCACATCGACAGGTCATCAAATAGACGACTCCCCGAGTGGAGCAATCCGAAAAGGAACGTGATTTGTGCCATTTTCCATTCGGTAGGCGTATGCCTTTTCCCTCTTGAACCCACGGGCAATGGGGACACTGGCCAAGTCGATATGTGCCCCCTTGGCAAGAGGTTTCCATTTTTACATGGGTTATAGGGACTAGACGTGAGTTGGTCCTTTAAAGTACTAGCCCTCCTAAAGATAATTTCAGGGGTGTTTCTTACATATTTGGAGATGGTATAATCTTCAGTCAGAAAATGCCAGTGTTTAGTTATTAGGGATCGCAATTGGGGTTCATTTGCATAAAATTTAGTGACAAGTCCTACAGTTTCTCTTTTTTGCTTAGATTTAAAGTTATAGAGAAGTACTTATTCCGCACCCTGCCCATACCAATACCGCCAAATTACATATCATCACTCCAGGCGGCCCTGCAAAGGTTCATATGGGCGGATAAGAGACCTAGGATAGCGAACCGCTGGCTCTCCAAACATAAAAACGCTGGAGGCTCAGGCCTAGTGAGTATTGCAGAGTACTACTGGGCTAACATCCTGAATCAAGCAAAAGAGTGGTTCCTCCCTACACCCACAACAAGATGGGGGGATCTAGAATCACAAAACACTCCAAAAAAACACCTAAGCAAATGGTTATGTGGCATTCATCCCAAAGCCAAGTTAAGTAGGTCTTTACCACTCACAATGATAGCTACAGTTAAGGCTTGGCACAAACTAATAAACCTTAAGTGGACAGCCACGAACACAACTGACCTTAACCTTACAATAGACATAATAGAGGAAATCATTCCTTCTATACACCTCCCAACCCAAATAAAACAGAGCTCGCTAACTATCAACAGGCTCCTCTCAGATGGAAAAATAAAATCTTACCAATTATTAAAAAATGAGTTAGCTCTAACGGAAAACTCACATTTTCAGTACCTACAATTGGCCAGCTGTTTAAAGAAAAACCCTCAAGTCTGGGCTAAGATCCCCACACAAATACACACCTTGCTATCGCAACAATCCGAGGGGAAAAAAGGGACCTCGCTTATCTACAACACGCTTCAAGAAAAAACACTATTTATCCATTCACCTCCCTTTACCCAATGGGAAGGAGACTTAGGTAAATCCTTCTCAGCTGACAATTGGCACAAAGCAATGAAACACACGTACGCTGCGACCAAGTGCTCAGCACTTTGGGAAACAGCACAAAACATCTTCCAAAGAAGATACATGACACCAACTAAGATAGCCACATTTGACAAGCTAGCCTCCCCCCTATGCTGGAGGAAGTGTGGGGAACGGGGATCTCTCATACATATTTTATGGAGCTGCCCTAAACCAAAACAATACTGGGAAGAAGCATTTATAGTTATTTCTCAAATCACAAAACAGAAGATCATCCCATCCCCTGAGCTAGCATTGGTCAACTTGAGCATAGACAACTTTCCTCCAAAATATAGCACAATCATCTCACACATTTTACTAGTGACTAAGTATCACATAACTAAAAATTGGAAAAACCCAGACCCCCCCGCAATTCAAAAGGGTAATAGAGACAACTCAAACCCACTTTTACTATGAAAGAATGCTGGCAACAACAAATAACTCACTTAAGAATATGGAGCGCGGCTGGACACCATGGAGCACCTGGCTTCAAAATTATGATCAATGAAATATGTATTATAGTTCGTTATAAAAGAAACGGAGACTCCTGCAGGAGACAAATACAAATACACAGCAACTTTTGCTAGTTCAATATAGTTACTCTAGCCTAATTCAGTTTTCTCCCCCTATTCCCCCTTTTTCTATTCCATATCCCATTCCCACTACCCTCCCTACTTCACCCTACTATTTCCCCGTTACAAGAGATATGTGCCCTAGTATCAGCGTATAAACTCTGAAAAAACAAACATAACCTCCCCAGAGAAGGCACCGTGGCATGGAAGGGGACCAACACGATACGACCCACCAGAGGTCCTTTCTAGGGCACAGTTTGATCCCATGAGGGGTGCCCACGGAGGGTCTACTGGAGACTCTTCTGGATGATTAGGGGTAAAATGCTAATGCTGATCCTCTCAGACCATGTGCTAGCTGTTGCATTAATCCATTGCCTCATATGTATGCGTCTTTGTATGTGCAACCTGTATAGTTATAGATATATATTGCTATATGGAAGCCACCGTGTCTAAAATGTATCTGTAAAAGACTAACTGGCACATCTCTGTATTATTTGATAAAACCAATAAAAAATATGTTTAAATAAAGTTATAGAGAAGAGTGCCTCTTGTTTTAGTTTTGGCCCTATTAAATGCCCGTCTTAAGAGTGTTTTGGAATAGCCCCTAGCCAGGAGCCTATCCTGTAATAAATCTGCCTGCTTTTGGAAATCCGCATTCAATGTGCAGTTCCTTCGCAAGCGAAGATACTGTGCATATGTATTGCTTTTCACCAATGTTCCTGGGTGCAAGCTGCTGGCATGGAGTATGGTGTTACCCGCGCTGGGCTTGCGAAAAAGATCTGATGTAACATAGCCATCAGAATCGATAGAGATGTTCAAATCAAGAAAAGAAAATAGGGTCTGGCTGATCGTATGTGTAAAATTTAGATTAAATTTATTGATGTTAAGTTGTTTAAGAAAGGTAGTTAAATCCTCCTCAGGTCCAGTCCAGATGACCAGCAGGTCATCTATATACCTGTACTAGCATAATATGAAGGGTAGCCAGGGTACAAACTCTTCACTTGAGAAGATCTCCCTTTCCCATCCTCCTAAATAGAGGTTTCCATACGACGGGGCACAACATGTGCCCATTGCTACCCCCTGTATTTGCAAGTAGTGTTGTTCCATAAATACAAAATAATTTCTGGTAAGAATACATTTCAGCAGGTCCAAGATGAACAAATTAAAGGGCCAAGAGGTTCTGTCCTCCTCCATGAGGAAGGATCTGACCACCCGGACGCCCCACTCGTGTGGAATGCTAGAATAGAGCGCCTCTATATCTATAGCCACGAACATGGATCCCCTCCACATGCCGCAAGCGATCTGGTGTATCCTTAATAAAAGATGGAAGACTTGTAACATGAGGAAGTAACACTGAGTCCACAAATCGGCTGGCTCCCTCCATGAGGGAACCTATTCCAGAGACAACAGGTCTCCCCGGTGGGGAGGTCTGGCTCTTATGGATTTTTGGTAGTGTGTAAAATGTCGGGGTCCTAGGGTGAGGGTTGATCAAATACTCCAGCGTGTCCCTATCAATGAGCCCCCATTGATGAGCCTGAATACATAGCACTTCAAAATCTTTTTCGAATGTTGCAATAATTCCTGAATCAATAGGTTTGTACCATTGTTTGTTATTGAGGACCTTCAGACACACATGTTGGTACTGAGAGTGGGACATCAAAACGATGTTACCACCTTTGTCAGAAGGTTTTATAACCGTATGTGTCTGAGTTCTCAGTTGTTTGAGGGCTACCGCCTGTTCATCAGTGAGATTAGGTGAAAGAAAAGAAGAAGGTGCCCATGTGGCTTTCTTTAGGTCCCGGACGGTTTTTTGTAAAAACAGCCATACATTCGGGCACAAAGAAAGCTCGGGAAAATGTCGTGATTTAGGTTGAGAAGTGTCATTATTAGTCTCTACGGGGGGATCAAGGTCAATTGCTACTTCATCATAGAGAATCATTAAGTCTCTTAATGCTCGAAAGTCTTTCATAGTAAAGGTTTTTAGTTGTTCAGAGATTTCTTTTTCCATTTTTCTGTCTTTCTGTTCAGGATCGAACATATATTTATAAGTAAGATTCCTCGCAAAGAGATAGAGATCTTTTATTGTTTCCATAACATCAATTTCATGTGAAAGACAGAATCCCAAACCCAGGCGCATGCGCTCCACAGGGCGGGGCCCGGTGACGTCACGCGTCGTACGTGTGGGCGTGGCCGGGTAGAGGCAGTAACGGCCTCTTTGGGGAATAAAAGACAGACGCAATCGCATGCACGCTGACACAGCTGCGGGACTTGCAACACAGGACACGCCATGGTATGCAACTTTTCATGTTAACTACTTAAAAGGCCCCTTGTATGGATTGCTGCACATGATATGTCTCTATCGTGTTGTATCTTTCTAGATCCCTTGAAACCCTCGGATCTGGACCTGCTAGATATTCTGAACATTGTAAAATTTTCTAGGATAACAATCAATAGGATGTACCAAACACCTAGGTGAGTCTCGGGGTGAGGCCTTTTGGCTCACCCCAAGTTTTTTTGTAATACGTATGAATCGTTATACCTCTAATTACCTTATGCTTAATATTGTTATAGACCTATTCAATCCTAAAGTATCACTGCCTTTTGGCGATCAAGGCGACACATGTCCTGGTGTTTTCAGATGAATATCACTGATTATTGGATGAGTAGATGATCTATATTGATCATCTGAGTATATCAGGGTCTCAGTAGTTTTATTTGGAAAGGAATAACATTGGATGAAACATATCTTGTGACATTATATATGTATACTTTTCTTTTAGAGACCCCTGCAATGTGAATACTAAGTTCTCTCCTGTTCCCTTCTGGGGGGCTTTGTCTTGGCCTCCTCACTTGCCGGGCAGACTATTGCGCCCCCTGTCGTGGGCGTGTTGGCCGGCATTAAGGTGCACACCTTGGATGATCATTGTGTGGCAGAGGTTTATGATACATCTTATATGGGCAAATGATATACCCTGTGATTTTGTGATTTACATTAATTATGTATTTTCTCTTCTTTTTGTTACTATTGTTAAAGCACAGACTATACAGACAACATAGACTCCTGAGGAAGCGGTGATTCGTGTAAATCCGCGAAACATGTAGAGTCTACAGAAATGTGTATAAGTATAACACTACTACAAACGTCTGTACTGGAAAAAGTTTTTAACTTTAACCAATCGCCCTTTATGTAATGTCTTTCTCCGCAATGGAGAGATTTTTGTAATAAAATGTTTATATTTTTTTAAAGAAATGGTTTTGTACTTAATGCATACGGTAACCACTAAAGTCCTATTCAATATGCCTCTATAGGGGTGAGTTTCTGCCCTCTCTCTCTCCCCCTTCAATTTTATTTTAGAATCCAAATAAGTCACCAAACAAGAAGGAACACAGGAGATCAAAACAGAATGGCTTAAGTTTTTCAATCATATAGTTCTAGGTGACATCTCCCTGATATGAGACACAGTGGTCGTCTTATGATTGTATGCTTGTATGGTCACATATCTGGTCTCTACAGCAAGAGCTGGGTTACTATGTACTGTATAGATGTATTGGGTCGCTTTCAATGATTATATTTTGTGCAATATTAATCATGTATTTCACTTTTTTGTTTCTATGATTGTTGTACTTTTGGTAGAAATTGTTTTAATCGACTCGCTACCCTGCGGGAGTGCGGCAGCCGATTTTATATTGTCTGCTACACACACCGTGGGGCTGCTTGTCGAAATGGTTACACAGCGGGTTTACATGTAGCTAATTGCCGTGATTTGCATTTCATGCATCTCACACCCATATATATATGGGGGCAAGCAGCTACTGGACCCAGGCTATGATTAAGCACCCCCACTTTATGGTGTGAAAAGCGTAAGCCATGCTGTTTTGATCTCCTGTGTTCCTTCATGTTTGGTGACTTATTTGGATTCTAATGAAACTTCAATAAAGGTGTTTTAAATGGAGTGCAGTAGAGTAGAGGTAATTGGACATTGACTAGCCTGGAGTGGTGTACACCTTCTCACATAAAAGCAGAGTTGGAGATCGGACAGATTGGGGTAGGGAGTTCCAGAGGATGGGAGAGACTCTGGAAAAGTCCTGGAAGCGAGGATGGGAGGAGGTGACAAGGTAGCTAGAGAGCAGGTCGTCTTGGGAGGAACAAAGAAAAGGATTGGGTTGGTATTTTGAGACTAAGCTAGTAGATGCTAGCTAGATGTAGGTGGGGGCTAAGTTGTGGATGACTTTGTAAGTTGTTAGTATTTTGAAATAAATATGCTGGGTGAGCAGAAGCCAATGGAGGTATTGACAGAGAGGAGTAGCAGACGCTGAGCAGTTGGTAAGGTGGATGAGTCTTCCAGCTGCATTCATGATGGACTGAAGGGGCATATGTAAGGGTAAGCCAATGAGAAAAGAGTTGCAGTAGTCAAGGCGAGACATGATCAGGGAATGAACTAGGAGCTTTGTGGTGTCATTGGTTAGAAAGGGGCATATTTTGGAGATGTTGAAGAGGTTGCGGCGACACAATTTGGACAGTGATTAGGGATGGACCGAACACCCCCCGGTTCGGTTCGCACCAGAACTTGCGAACAGGTAAACAATTTGTGCAAACACTCGAACGCCGTTAAAATCAATGGGATTCGAACATGAAAAATCAAAAGTGCTCATTTTAAAGGCTTATATGCAAGTTATTGCCCTAAAAAGTGTATGGGGACCTGGGTCCTGCCCTAGGGGACACGTATCAATGCAAAAAAAAGTTTTTAGGAGCAGTGATTTTAATAATGCTTAAAGTGAAACAATAAACATGAAATACTCCTTTAAATATCATGCCTGGGGGGTCCCCTTAGTCTGCCTATAAAAGAGCGCACACAAAAATTGTCATTTGTTATCGCGGCTGTAATGTATTGCCGGTTCACGGCAATATAGATAAAATCACTGAAAAAGCATTGCGTTGCCCACCCACCTGGTATGGATTTTAAGGGGAACCCCGCTCCAAAATTTTTTACCAAAATTGCGCTGGGTTCCTCCCCAAAGTCCATAACAGACCCTTCAGGTGTGGTATGGATTTTAAGGAGAACCCCGTGCCCAAATTTTAAAAAAAATGGTGTAGGGGCTCCCCCCAAAATCCAAACCAGACCCTTATCCGAGCACCCCCTCACTCCAAACTATTCCAGGCCACATGCCCTCAACATGGGGAGGATGCTTTAGGTTACACCCAAAGCACCTTGTCCCCATGTTGATGGGAAGAAGGGCCTCATCCCCACAATCCTTGCCAGTGGTTGTGGGGGTCTGGGGAGCAGGAGGCTTATTGGAATCTGGAAGCCCCTTTAATAAGGGGGCCCCCAGATCCTGACCTTCCCCCCATGTGAATAGGTATGGGGTACATTGTACCCCTACCCATTCACCAAAAGAGTAAAGTGGTACAAAAAAACAAGAGGCAGTTTTTGACAAGTCCTTTATTGTGTAAAATAGCTCTTCTTCTTTCTTCCTCCATCTTCTCCAGCCCCGGTCCTTCTTCTGGACTTCTGCTTCTTCTTTCGGTCTTCTTCCTTCCTCTCTTCGTCTTCAATCTTCATCTTCTTCCTCTTTCACCAACCCCGCGCCTGCTGCCGCAGCCGTGCTGTCCAGAGGCGTCTCCCAGAAGCCATCCGGTGACTTAAATGGGTAACCCACCCCCTCTGACAACCAATGACGTCAGAAGGGGCGGGGTCACTCATTTACATCACTGGGTGACCCCCACCCTTACCTATAAAATAAATGTCAGACTGCAGACTGCCCATTCTGGGAGACGCTTCTGGACGGTACGGCAGCGGGCGCAGTGAAAGAAGGAAGAAGATGAAGATTGAAGACGAAAAGAGGAAGGAAGAAGACCAAAAGAAGAAGCAGAAGACCAGAAGAAGGACCGGGGCAGGAGAAGATGGTGGAAGAAAGAAGAAGAGCTATTTCACACAATAAAGGACTTGTCAAAAACTGTCTCTTGTTTTTTGTACCACTTTACTCCTTTTTTGGTGAATGGGTAGGGGTACAATGTACCCCATACCTGTTCACATGGGGGGGTTGGGATCTGGGGGCCCCTTATTAAAGGGAGCTTTCAGATTCTGATAAGCCCCTCACCCACAGACCCCCACAACCACCGGCAAGGGATGAGGCCCTTCTCCCTATCAACATGGGGACAAGGTGCTTTGGGGGTGACCTCAAAGCATCCTCACAATGTTGAGGGCATGTGGCCTGGTATGGTTTTGAGGGGGGGACACGCGCTCATCCCCACCCCTTCCTGCCATGCCAGGGCTGCGTGCTCGGATAAGGGTCTGGTTTGGATTTTGGGGGGGACCACCACGTCATAATTTTTTTTAATTTTGCCACCGGGTTCACTTTAAAATCCATACCAGACCTGAAGGGCCTGGTTTGGATTTTGGGGGGACCCCCACATCATCTTTTAAAAAAAAAATGTTGCAGGGTTCCCCTTAAAATCCATACCAGACCTGAAGGGCCTGGTTTGGATTTGGGGGGGACTCCCCTGTCTTTTTTTTTTTTTTAATTTTGGCCCAGGTTTCCCATTAAAACCTATACCAGACCCCAAGGGCCTGGTTTGGATTTTGGGGGGACCCCCACATCATATATATATATACTATATATATATATATATATATATTTTCTTGCACTGCCTGCACTAACTGACCGTATACAGATCGCCCTATCTATCTATATATCTAGTATATATTTCACTCTACACTAAACTGCATGCACTAACTGATTGTATATACATTGCCCTATCTATCTATCTATCTATCTATCTATCTATCTATCTATCTAGTATATATTTCACTGTACACTAACTGACTGTATACAGATCACCCTATCTATCTAGTATATATTTCACTCTACACTAACTGACTGTATACAGATCACCCTATCTATCTATCTAGTATATATTTCACTCTACACTAAACTGCCTTTACTAACTGACTGTATATAGATTGCCCTATCTATCTATCTATTTAATATTTTTTTCACAATAATCACTAGCTACACTGAACTGCCTGCATGTCACTGGCTAAGCTCACTCTCTCTCCACGTTATTCACACACAACATAGAGCCACTGTACAAGCAGCTTTATATAGTGTGGGGCATGGATTGAGGCTGCTGAGCAGTGATTGGCTAAAGACACCCACCCTTTAGCCAATCATATCTCTCACAGCAGAGCCTTTTGTGATTGGCCAAAGCATGCAGGTCATGTGCATGCCTTGGCCAATCAGCGGGAGGCATTTCCCCGCCATTGGAATGCATTATGGGGTGCTCGAAGTTCCTGCGAATGCCCCATAATGTTCTAATTTTGATGAACGCCCAATGTCAAATTTACGTTCGACTCGAACAGCAGGCCCATCCCTAACAGTGATTAGTGTGGGGCCTAAAGAATAGATCAGAGTCCAGGATTATACCTAGAACCTTGGCATGCAGGGATGCACTGATAGTTGTGCCATCAATCTTGACAGAGAGATAAGGGGCAGAGGCACGTGAGGGATTCATACTGGAGGTTTTCAGAAATATCTAACCTCAGTACTTCCAATTGTTGGAGATGCTTTTCAGGATAGAATCACATACATTGCAGTGCACTGCAGTAAAATGTGTGCTACCACAGTGAATGTCATGTGCATTACTATATTGATTTATTTTAAATGGTACTCTAACACACTGGGACAATAAAGCTTACACGCACATGCATTGTGGTGCTCTGTATCAGCATTAGAAACAATGCTGCATGTCTTTCTGGTATTTTGGCAGCCAATTTAAAAATCAATAGAATGCTTTTTAAAGCTAAAGTTTAATCAAAAATATTTTTTTCTCCCATTGCACCTTTCACATCACTTACCTGTAATGAAGTATCATTATGCAGGCAGCCCCCACAGATCAAACAGGTACAAGATGAGATAGACGTGTTTCACAAATCAATGTTCTCTTAGTCATTATCTAAGTGAACATAGATTTGTGAAACATGTCTATCTCATCTTGTACCTGTTTGATCTGTGACTGGATTTGTATTTGTGCATTCGTTGGAATTATGGATTATATTTACACCATGCAGTAAGTTTTCCAATAAAGCCTACACTGCTTTTCCCCACTTAATCCGGAGTGCCGTCATCTCTTTTCTCATTACTCATTTCTAACCTTAACTGCATTTATAAGAAAAAACTGTGAATAATTTTAAAGCCATGCTTTAAGTGGCATCCCATGACTGCTCAGTCTAAATTTCTCTGTTGTCTGTGGCAGGGGGGCAAGTCTGTGTGTGTCATAGACATGTGCATGATGAAAAAATTTGTTTAATTTAGTTTCCTTTAGATTTGTTAATCTAGTTATTTAGTTTTGTTTAATTCAGTTGATTCGTTCAATGCGTATTCAGGATTCGTATTCGGAATTCGTATTGGAAATTGGTTTTATGTCTTTTTCAAATTTTCTTCGAATTTACGGATTTTTTTCTATTTGAAATGTTTGAATAGATAAATTTTGAATCGGTCGAATTGAAGACTTTCATTTTTTTTTCAATTCGAATGTGGCAAAGTGAACAAACAACAGAAAAATATTCATCAAATGATTACAATGACTCTTTAAATCACCTTTGGCTTAACAATGACATTATTTTGAAATGGTACTCCAATAACACACAGTCTTTGATTTTAGAAATATGTTTACAGTTAGAATTCAAATGGAGTTCAATGTAAAATTCAATTTGAATTTCGGAAATTCGGACTGATTTTGTTTCAGTATTTGAAGCATTTGGTAAATTTTGTTTATACTGTAATTTGGGTATTTGGATATATCCAAATCTCTGAATAATGCAAAATTTGCCTGAATATTTATTCCAAACAAAATGAACCGCATATGTCTAGTGTGTCAGGGTTGTGTCACACACAGCAGTGAGGCCTGGATCTAATAAACACCACTGCTGTGTGTACTTTGCCCAGCTGGAATTTCCATAGCCCATGATGGAGATTCGTCTGTAACTGGACATTTCTAAGAATGTAGCAATAGCTATTTTATCAGATTTGTTTATTATCTTTATATTTTGTGGTTTTATTCAGTAGAACTAATAGTAACTTGGGTGAGGATGACAATGAGAAGGAGCAAATGGAAACTGAGGAGGACAAGCCTGAAGTTGAAGTTGAGGTAGATGCTGATGAGAAAGTCACACTGTGATCAAGCACCATTAGAAGTTGACAATACAGGATCTTCTGGATTAGTGGGTCATTCACAGATTGCAGCCCGAACACCAGTATGCACCCTAGTGGCAAGGCGACCCATGATGTGTCCAGCAGCCTCCAGAAGCAGACCAAAGCAGCCCCCAAATGAGCTGGTGGATGTCTTAAAATACTTAATTGGAGAAAAGAGGGCAATGACACATATCATTATGGAGTATGTATCCCATGACAGTGGTGGGAATGAATGACATGAGGAACCTACTTTGCTCATACCATCATGACACCCAACAAGAGCCACAAGGTTTATCATGTCCTCTGAAACGCTACCACCACCACTAAAAGTGGTACAAACACTTATGTACCAGCATTAGCAGGCCCCGCCAAACCTACCCACAGCACTATTCATAATTTTTCTCTATTTATTCGATGGGTACAACATCCACACCTACTTTTCCAGCAAATGCCCAGCTCAAGGCAGAGATTTGGAGAGGAGAGTTCCTGGCAAAAGACTCAGGGAACAGACTCTTATTTTTTCTGTAATTATTTACATTATTAATTATTATTAACAAAAATTGTTAATTTCATTCTGTATCTCATTTACGGTTAGGGAATAACCCTTGCAAAAAGACCCCACACCTTATTTCGGCTAATAAAAATCTGTTGTTTATTTCTTCTCCTATTGTACTTTTTGATTGAATTGTCACTGTATGTTTTTTCTGTGTAAATTCACACATTTTGCAAATTTGATTTCTTTTGATTAATGCTCGAATTGGGATTGAACATGCGTAAATGGAAAGTGGCTAGTGATGGTCGAACTGGCATGTGTTCCATTCTCTTGGATGTTTGCAGAATCCAGCCAGAAGTAAAGGTTTGACTAACCAAACTAAGGCTGGATGTCTCTTAGCAATCAATAATGCTGTGCGTTTGAATTGTATAGTTGGTTGCTAGGGGGAAATCAAGCCTACAAAGTTAGTGGTTAAGGTGCATACGCAGGTGCTCTTCACAAATATTGATACTGCGGTACCACATGGGGGATGTTGCCAGCTAGTGGCAATAGCAACACTAGATGACACCTGTTCTTATACATAGAAGAGAGAGGAGTGGCCTATTAAACACTGAATATTGTTTGCCCTGTCTCTGAACCATGCTGTCCGAACCCTGCATGGCCACAAACAAGAACTCCATTGATAAAAAGGTCAGTCAATACTTTACTTTCATTACAATCTTGGACTTCTATGTTTTGGCTAATATATGTCCCAATGTTTCTGGAATACTAACACCCAGCATCTGAGTAAAAACTATACATGATCATGGTTAGATAAAGAAAACAAATGCACACGTTGCAAAAATATTGGAACAGTATTACTAACTTACCAGAAGGTAACCACCAGTGAGTGACAAAGCCTTCCTGTAATTTATGTCCTGCAGTTGAAGGTCAGTAGTAAGAATTTCCAGAAGATGGTCAAAGCTAGCAAAAATAGAGGAAATAAATAATAAATAAAATGCACACACGCCCTTTGTTGCACACGTAAACAAAAGAAATAGATTGGTACTAGTACATATCAAAAATGAGTCTACGACCCACAATCATAAGGTCTTTGTAACCCTGTATATAATCGGTTTTGTATCTTCAGGTTCTAACATTACTTTCATTTCATAACTGACTGGAAAAATAGTTACCTCAAGAACAAACACCGGTACGTCCCAAGCCTGTCGTACCAAGTCTCTGTCCCGTTTGTTATAAGTCACAAATTATCCGGTGAGGAGAGAGAAGATACATATTCTTGTCCACAGTAGATCACAACG
>BLSH010335494.1:129380-146976 GCA_018402905.1 Glandirana rugosa
GACAAACGTGCTAAAATGGTGTTAAGTAACCCGTCGTTAGCGCCGTTTCTGCTTCTAGTCAGTGGCAGAGGATCATTTGTTTTGTTCTAGTGACACCAATGATGGAGCAGCAATTTTCCCCCACTGACTCATCAGCAAGTCTTGGCTTACAGAAGACTTCCATTCACATCATGGAGTTCAGGATCGCGGACAGGCTCGCCGCAATTTTGAATCGCAGAAAAACGTAGGACTCACTTGTGATCCCCTTTACTTTCAATGGCACCCAATTCGCTGCACCATTTTGCCGCGATTGCTGCCCAATGAATTGTGGTAAAATCGTGCAAACAGAGTCGCGGGATGCCGTTTGCCCAAAAGAACACTCTTAAACTGGAGCTCCCCCCTGCACTGCAAATGCTTATTTTTTTTGTCTGGGGTAGCAATAAAAGCACTTCTCACCTTATCCCTCGCTCCTGCTGTCTCCTCCTTCCAATGCGACCAGCAGTCCTGCATTGTCAATCAGGATGCCAATGGCTCAACCACAACCCGAAGCTTCAGAAGAAGGAGAACCCCAGCTGCTGGAGGAGCATCGTTAAAGTAAAACTGCTTTTTAATAACCCCTAGGTGAAAATGATAATTCACTTCTTGCAGTGCGGGGTGAGCCCCACTCCATGGGTCACTTTTTTAATTTCCTCAGTGTTAACCTTTAATAAACATACATTTGTAAATCTTGTTTAATCAATGTAGATATTTACGTGTAAAAATATGAAACACTTTGAAGATTTGTAAAAATGGTAGAAATGTGGGAAACAGTTGGATGTGTGGTTAGAGTAATGTTCAAGCTATCTGTCCTGAAATACAACCATCTGTTTTCAAACTGGCAACGGCTAGCAGACATCGGATGTATTTTTGTAAAGGGAACTTGTGGTATAATTGTTTATGGTAGCTAAGGTGACCACTTCCTGTTGAAACCGGTGACAGCATACGATAATGTCCGGTTTTGAGGTGTAAAATGTATAATATTATATAAGAAACATTAACTGACCAAACAAGGAGAGTGTGTTTAACTATATTACCTTAAGAACATAATATGATTTCAGTTGTACATAGCCCGTTGATCACAAGCAAGGCTAGCTATTTAAACATTTAGACAAACTTTTTCCCAGTAACAAAATAAGGTCAAATTTCATCTTGAAAAAAAGAATTCATGGTATATAGTAAGTACTGTAAATTATGGTGAAAATATTTTTATTTTTTAAAAATATATATTTTTTTGGAAATTCTGTCTCCATTTCCTTTGCAGCATTAATTCATTTTTATTATTAAAATAATGTGTGTCACAAAATCTTTCTGATCAGTGATTTTTTTAAAATGTATTACATTTGTGATTTACCATCCTACAGGGATGCCAACTGTCCATAAAAATATGTGATTTTTTTACAACGGTTTGTAAATATCAGGAGCTGATAATATGTCATGCTGTGTTGACTTTGTAAGTGTAAACTAGGCAAATTACTTGTTATGGGTATTGTCAGTGTTTCCATATTGTTTAAATATTGGCTGCCTTTGTTTTTAATAGGAGTTCTGTCATTTTTCAGGTTGTCAGTAAAAAATGTGATCCGCCAATACATTTTAAAAAAAATTTTCAGTAAAAAATTCCGCCATCCTATAGTTCAGTGGTTCTCAACTCCTGTCCTCGGGACCCACTAACAGGCCAGGTTTGCAAGATAACTGAAACTCATCACAGGTGATATCATTTGCTGCTCAGTGATTGCAGTATTCTAGTTTGCATCTCTCCAAGGTAATACTTAAAATCTGGCATGTTGGTGGGTTCTGAGGACAGCAGTTGAGAACCACTGCTATAATTCATGTTTGTTAGTTTGTTTTTTTCATGATACAAAAGCAAATGCCTTTTTGATAAAGGGTTGTGTTCCAAGGTAAAGGATGGGTCTTTTTGCAGCTATACTCTCTATTTCTCAGGGGATGAAGAGGCACAAAACATCTACTGTACTGTATACAAATTTGGCTATTTTCTCTGAAAAAGAGATGACAGAATATCTCTGCTATTTATAATGCTTGGAAGCCTTAGAGTATAATGAGCGGCAAACTTTTTCTGAGGGTAAGGGGGGGTTATAACCCCTGCCAGTGTTTTCCTATGTTTGCCATCTGTGTCCCATTGGGGAGATTACCTTTCAATTTCTGTCCCATAGACATAAGAGGAAGTGAAACGAAACCCCCCAAAGTGAGGGAATCCCTGGCTGTCACCACAACTAATGTTGTCCCCCTCTATTCATATTTTGGTGACAACCCAAAATGTAGGAGTTTTCTTTCACTTTCATTCTTAGTGATAGCAGTAAGCAAGTCAAGAGAGGGTAAATCTTCTTAACGGAGCAGAAAGAGCAAAAAAAAAAAAACCTGACAGGTGTTCTAATCCATCTCCACTCCATACAAAACTGGATATATTTTAATCATTTATGTGATGTCACAAGTGTAGAGCTATCATGAGCAATTTGCTGTCTGAAAAGTAATTGCATAGGTATACAAAATTTGCATTGTACTTTCCATGCTGTTCTCCTGATTATTATTATTATACAGGATTTATATAGCGCCAACATTTTGTGCAGCACTTAACAAAATGAAGGCAGACATTACAGTTACATTACAATTTGGTACAAGAGGAATCAGAGGGCCCTGCTCGTTAGAGCTTACAATCTAAGAGGGAGGGTCAATCGATACAAAAGGTAATAAATGTGGGGGAGGAGCTGATGGGAAAGTAAAACAGTGTATTAGTTAGAAGCAGGATAGGCTTCTTTAAAGAGAAGGGTTTTCAGGGATTGTCTAAAGATGGATAGATTAGGGGACAGTTGGACAAATTGGGGTAGGGAGTTCCAAAGGATGGGAGAAGCGCTGGAGAAATCCTGGAGGCGAGCATGGGAGGAGGTGGCGAGGGAGCTAGAGAGCAGGAGGTCTTGGGAGGACTGGAGAGGTTGGTATTTTGAGACTAGGTTAGTGATGTAGCTGGAGGCAGAGTTGTAGATGGTTTTGAAAATTATTGTTAGTACTTTGAATGTTATTCGTTGGGTGAGTGGAAGCCAGTGGAGGGATTGGCAGAGGGGTGGAGGACACTGAACGGTTGGTAAGGTGGATGAGTCTTGCAGCAGCATTCATTATGGACTGCAGGGGGAATAGTGTATGTAAAGGTAATCTAATGAGGAGACAGTTGCAGTAGTGGAGGCGAGAGATAACCAGGGAGTGAATTAGAAGCTTGGTGGTGTCATTGGTTAAAAAGGGGCATATTCTAGAGATGTTACGGAGGTTAAGGTGGCATGATTTGGACAGGTATTGGATGTGGGTCTGAAAGGACAGTTCAGAGTCTAGGGTTACCCCTAAAACCCTGGTATGTGGGGATGGACTGATAGTTGTGCCATTGATTTTAACAGAGAAGTCAGGGGAAGGGTCACGTGGGGGAGGAAATATTATGAGCTCAGTTTTAGATAGATTCAGTTTGAGGAAGTGCTGTGACATCCAGGCTGATATGTCAGTTAGTAAATCAGTGATGTGAGAGGAGACTGATGGGGTGAGCTGAGGGGTAAAGAGATAGATTTGGGTGTCTTCAGCATATAAATGATAGCGGAAGCCATGGGAGGCTATCAGCTGACCCAGGGAGGACGTGCAGATTGAGAATAGTAGAGGTCCAAGTACAGAACCTTGGGGGACACCAACGGTAAGGGCAGTTGGAGAGGAGGAAGTGGAGTTGTAAGTGACACTGAAGGTGCAGTGAGAAAGGTAAGATTCAAACCAACAGAGAGTACAGCCATGGAGACCAAGCAAATTGAGTTTTTTGAGGAGGAGGGGGTGATTAACTGTATCAAAGGCAGCGGAGAGGTCCAAGAGTAAGAGTACGGAATAATGACCGTTGGTTTTAAAGGTTAGTAAGTGATTAGTTGGAGTGCATATAATAGCTTGCTAATGTAAGGTGAGTTAAGTGGAATGGCACCAGTGATGTCAACATGTTATAGGAGGAGCCTAATGTCTCTTGCCCAACAGAATGAAATAGGTTATTTCCCATGCTGTTTGCACTTTTCTTTTATCAGGATTTACTAGACCAGTGTTTATTCTTTTTGCCATTTAAATAAACATTACCAGTAAGCATGAAGGAGCGTTGTTGTTATTAAAGAAGGAAAAGACCATATTAACCCTTAAGTGTACATTGGTTGGATGGAATGCAAAACTGGACATTTAACCTCTTATCATACAGCTTAATTGGCATTTGACCTCCCATCATCTAAAGGGTCTAATGAGCAGATTGGACACACTATATGGTGGAAGCACACTCACATTCCCTAATTTCTAAGAGAAGAGTACTGTAAAAAACCGTGGATAGTTGCTTTGCAGAAATTGTTGGAGTTGGTGTGTTTGCACATTTACCTTTTGAAAGTTATTATCTTTACTTTACATGTGAGTGGTTTGTATGCTTGTGAAGTGTGAATTCAAGAGTGCAATGAGCATTATGATATATATATTTTTTCCCCAAGCCATACTGGATAAAAGAAAAATATAGTGTTTTCAACCCCTTCATGCAGGTATTCTTGTATATGTGGAGGAGTGGTGAAATGCAATCCTTTATTTAAAGTGGAAGTCCATGCTAAAACGAATATCCCTGTATCTATAGACACCAGCATTCTAACACTAACCTATCTAACCCTGTACAGAAAAAAAATCAGTATACATACCTTTCCTGAAGGTGATCCGACCCGATCTCCAGAGGCAGAAGCTCTGCAGAGGACACGGCCGACAATGGCTGTGGAATGAATGGGGAGTACCGCCACCAATAAACTTACTATGGGGCTTCCATTGTCATCTGTGTCCTCTGCACCCACCTCCATAACGAAGCCGCGGCTGACAGCTCACACGGGATCGGTTCAGATCGTCTGCAGAAAAGGTATGTATACAGTTTTTTTCTCTCACAAGGCTAGATAGGTTAGTGTAAGAATGTTGGTATCTATAGATACAGGGATTTTAGCTTTAGCATGGACTTCCACTGTAAAGTGATTGTAAAGGTTCGATTTTTTTTTAAAAATAACAAACATGTTATACTTACCTACTCTGTGCAGTGGTTTTGCACAGAGTGGCCCCAATCCTCCTCTTCTGGGGTCCCTCAGTGGCGCTCCTGGCTCCTCCTGTTCGCTAACTGTCCCCTCAAAGAAGCGCTTTCCCTGGGGGCAGCCGTGCAGACACACTCCCGAGTCATGTTGTTGCGTCCATTGACACAGACAGCAGGACTCGGCCCCACCCCCCGACTCCCACATAACTGGACTTGATTGACAGCAGCGGGAGCCAGGTCTCCCGCTGCTATCAATCTAGCCAATAAGGACGTGAGTCAGCGGCTGGAGTTGCTTGGCTCGTCCCTGGCGTGGGAACGATCAGGGTTAGGTAAGTAAAATGGAGGCTCTGGGGGACTGCTATAGTAGAAATGTATTAAGGTGAAAAACAGCGAGGGTTTACAACCGCTTTAATATTGAGCTTGTAATAGACCTCCTGCGACCTAAGTGGTCTATAGTTGAGCAGGCTTGGAATCACATTGGCACAGTGTGCACAAGCAAGACAAGCTTGGAGCATGTTTACAGATTATTGCATTATTATAAATTTTGTACTATGTTTTGAACTGTTTGAGTGCCTGAAGGATGTTTATTGAGGACTTTTGATTGCTTTCAAAAATTTTTTTATTGTTTTCTAGATATTTTAGGGTATTGTTTCTGTTCATGTTGTAGATATTTTATTAGCACTATACTATTTTGTGGGGTTTTATCATTTGTTTCAGGTGTGAATCACTTGTCAGCACTGGGTTGCTATGCTAATACCTTGGTTTTAGGGGAGTAGGCATAATTGTGCATACAGTAATTTCCACATCAGCTTGCTAGAGTGCACAATGCAATAAGCAGTAAGTAACATTTGTATTTTTTTTAAAAAGTGCTTTATTCTTGTGTGTAGGTTTAAAAATTAACTGCATACTGCTCTATAAAGCCACAATTATTGCTAAAAGATAATTCAAGCCAATAATGAACACCCTGTATCCACATTTGAGGATGTGGGGGTTTAAATGCCTGATAAATACAGATAAAATTACTACAGTGTACAATAGATTCTTCATAGTGTAACAATCTAACGATACTCGTCAATTAAAAGAATCTCCACCAGGTGGCAGCAGTGTAGATATAAATCTTACGTAAACTGTTCACAAGGTTATACTGTCATAAAGAAGGCAAGTAACAGCAATTTTAACACAGTGCTAGTAGTAATAATATATCCAGTTAAGAGCCAAAAGAAAGCATAATTCTAAATGCAATGCATGCAAAAGATAATTTAAGATGGGTAGGCTACACTAAATAATTTCTTACATTTATGACAGCAGTGTTGCCTAATTTAAATAAAGTTGAATGTTAAACGTAATCTTCAGTCAAAGTGTAAATTTAGGATAAATTGAACACCCAAAATGTTTTTTTTTTTAGTTTTGGATAAAAGGTGAAAAGTTGGAAAGATTGGAGACTTGCTCTGTTCCCACTGGAGTCTACCCTCTTTATTTCTCCTGGTGACCATTGTCTCTAAAAGTGTAATGGGAAATCCAGAATTTTACAGTTGTCACCAGAACAGGAAGTAAGGGGAAATCTTCCAATGGAGACATTTATCCCAGTGATTATATTTTCCATTAACTTTGTGTTGTGTGTTAAAGTATAACTAATGGAAAAACTTTTTCTTGAGTTTTGGACAGAGGTGGAGAAACATTAGAATGCCTGTCCAGTTTTTTATTGCTGTCTGTGCCCCATTAGGGAGATTTGCCATCTCTGTTTGTCATGTTTACTGTTATCACAGAAAGTACAAGTGAATGAAAATCCCAAATTTTGGATTGTCCCCATGCACAACAGAAATCAGAAGGAAAATCTCACAATGGTGACACTGGTTGCGGAGACTCTGGTGACAATCAGGGATTGGACACGGATGACACTTTGGTGAGATTTCCTCTCACTTCCTGCTTTGGCTATGGGACCAAAAGAGAAGGGAAATCTCTGCAATGGGACGCAGATGGCAAAAAAAACTGACAGGGGTTATAATCCTCCCTTACGCTATCCAAAATGAAAAACAAAAGTTTTGCCTTTACTTCCACTTAGGGAAAGGATAACCACCCAATGGAATCACGGACAGCAAAAAAAAAAAACCTGACAGCAATTTTTTTTCTCATTTCCTACTCCAGACAACTTTGTAAAAGGTTTAGTTTTAAGATTTTTAATACACACAGAAAACACAATTTAATACTGTCTCAGTACTAACAGCTTTGTTGCAGCCACCAAATTAAATCAGATCTGTCTTAGAAGTTTGAATCTGATTGGTGTTTGAGAAGTCGGGATGTTTGATGTCAAAGTTTGAGTATGAATACTATGTGCAACGACTGGATTCTGGCTTCAAGAAATTAAAAAATAACTGAAATGATAGTACAAGTTCATTATCATTAAACCTTTACTAAAGATAAATCATGTTTCCAACAGCATGATCTGGTTCCTTGCTTTTTTTTACCACTGCTAGGGGGTGGTGTTTGGAGACAGGAGACCTGCTCTGCATTGGATTAATCACTTCAGCCCCGGAAGGTTTTACCTCCTTAATGACCAGGCCATTTTTTGTGATACGGCACAACATTATTTTAACTGATAATTGAGCGGCCATGCGACGCTGTACCCAAATAAAATTTATGTACTTTTTTCCCCCATAAATAGAGCTTTCTTTTGGTGGTATTTGAACACCTCTGCGGTTTTTATTTTTGCGCTATAAACAAAAACAGAGAAATAATTTTGAAAAAAAAAACAATGTTTTTACTTTCTGCTATAAAACATTTGCAATAAAAAAAATTAAAAAAATCAAAATTTCTTCATCAACTTAGGCCACTATGTATTCTAATGCATATTTTTGGTAGAAAAAAAAAAGCCCAATAAGCGTATATTGATTGGTTTGCGCAAACGTTATCGCGTTTACAAACTATGGGATATTTTTATGGCATTTTTATTTTTTACTAGTAATGGTGGCGATCAGTGTTTTGTAGCGAGACTGCGACATTGTGGCAGACAAATCCGACACCTGACACTTTTTGGGAACCAGTGACATTATTGTAGTGATCAGTCCTAAAAATATGCACTGTCACAGTATTAATGACACTGGCAGGGAAGGGGTTAACATAAGGGCCGATCAAAGGGTTAAGTATGTCCCTAGGAGGTTCTTTCTAACTATGTGGAGGATAGTTTGACTGGGTGAAGACAGAGATCTGTGTTTCTGCTTAGCAGGAACTCAAGATATCTATCTTCTTCCCTATTGGAATGGCAATCTGTCCCCAGATCGCCATTCTGCCTTTCTGGGTAACGATCGCGGGTGGCCAGTGGGCATCGGGTCTGACATACCCGCTAATTGGCTCCCCCTCTGTAGAATCAGCACACATGCGCACCCTCCGGTGTTCATTGAAAGAAATGACATACAGGTATTTATTTTCGCGCAATAGAGCTGATCTGCCACAGTACATCTGTGGTAGGTGGTCGGGAAGTGGTTAAAGAGGAGCTTTCCCCTGATCATAAAAATGACAACAAAGGCACCTTTAGAAATGTTTAGTAATGGCAAGCTTCAGATACTTATAGATAATTAAAGGCTTTCTTTTGCATATCGTATGATTCTTTTCCACCCTATTTATTTCACAGTGGTCATTTTTACTAAGGGCAAATTAATCCATCTCCCTTTACTTGCTGGAACTCTATCAGGAACTCTGGGGTTACCCTCCTGGAACATGTGAAAATAATTTCCCAGGATGCAGATGTAAGGCCAGGGTTACATCACCAGTGTCTTGAAGAAACCAGGAAGCGCAAACAGTAACTGTAAGTAAAAGCAAAAAATGTTTGATTAATAAATGAATGTAAGATGATTTTATGTCAGCATTCAGAGCTGTAGGCTGCTGTGATTTTTAATGTAAGGTGAAAAGACCCACTTTATTTAAAACATCTCCCAAAAAGCCAAGAGACTGCAGGTAATAATGCTGGCAACAGGAAGTATCATCACTAAATGCAACCCAGAATATGGTAATTCTTTAGAGGTTGCTAGGGCAAGTACAAATGTGAAATTTCAAAAATATTTTAAGGAATGTACTTCATGACTATATGTCTATCTGTTCTGTTAGCTTGGATGGAGGAAAGCCACAGGCTGAATTAAAAAAAACTCCCCTTGGAAACTCTAATAAACACATCACTACTGATACTAGATATTGTAGGGACTATGATGGCAGCAATTAAAAGTGCTTGTACCAAGTGAAAATGTGTCACATTGGTCCAAGAGGACATAATTAGATTGTGTCATGTCAAATTAATTATCTTAATGAAGATAGTGCCTGCTGCAAGATGTCAGTCTCTAGTAGCCCTCTGTGGTACAGTGGCAGGGCTGCTTATATAAATCAGGAATTGCGTTTTGAATAATAGCCAACAGAGAATCAACAGACCTGCCGAGTGATGTAGGCGGTAGAATCCTCATGGCTCCTGGGTAGCACTTCTGGGTTTTCGGATTCCTTATGGCAGCTCATTTTAGGGAATTCTTCCCATTTCTTAGCCCTCTCTAGAGGCTTCCAGTATACAGCGATGTAACAAAATACAGCACACTAAAATGTATGGTATGCATATTATGGTGTGTTGCAGTCTGGATCCACCAACACCTCAAACAAATAAGAATTATCAAAGATATTTAAGATGTGCCGAAAGTGCATATGGGTAGATCGCAAAGATCTCTGGTGCATAGAAGCCTATCTGAAAGATCTTGAATGCTTTTGCAATATGTGAGTCACAGTCTCTGACTTGCTTGTGCAATTATAATAAAAATTGAATTAATCTATAAACCACAAATTTGCATAAAATCTCACTTGACGCTCAAGCACAAATATTCTTGTAATCTTCAATAGAAAACTAAATCAAATCAAAACTTGAATTAGGAACAATGCAATCTGAAAGTAAATCTTAATTAATTTTTGAGAACTAAATAGAAATGTGTGCAGTAGTATTAGTACAACCTGTTTCATAAAGGCATGTTATGCAAAGAGTTTTACTTAATGATGTTGGGACTAATATTGATTAAAGATGAACAAACAGCTTAAAAGTTCTCTGTACACTTTGCCTGATTCGAAAATACAATTTAATATCTATCATAAAAATCTACAATTAACCCTACGCTTATCAGATAAAAGCACTCCCTATTGTATTTTCTGAAGATTGAAATAATATTTCCTCTCTATTGCTCTTTTTTTTCTCTATTTTTGGTTTGTAATGGGCATGATGAGCATAAAAGAACATGACATGATATAAAAAAAATCCTGGTGTTAGGGTAGCAAATGCAGGATAACATTTTTAAAGTAATTCCTTTACTAAAAAATATTTTAAAGAAACATCCCATTAAAGAATATTAACCACTTCCTGCCTGCACTATAGGCGATAGACAGCTACAGTGTGAGCCTCCAGTTCTGGGAAGATGTCACTGGACGTCCTCCTAAGTGCGCACCTCCTGCACGCTCTGTGACTGCTGTGTACTTTGGACATCGCTGATCACAAATTATGGCAAAGGGCCAATCCACATGGCCCTTTACCATGTGATCAGCTGTATCTGATCACAGCCCAGCTCTGTCTGCCAGCTTACACAGACAGTGACACTTACTCACACCTGGCTGGCACACCCCACCACTGAATTAGGGATCTGATCCGCTGCCCGCTGAGTGAATGGAGTACAGTCACAGTGGCCTCTCTGGCTGCTGTGATTGAGTCCCAGGCTCAGCCGGGATATCGTGCAGTACTCGCAGGTGTCCAGGAGCCTGCAGTCAAATGCGGGAAACTCCTGCACTTTGCAGGAGACTTGGAATGTCTGCAGCTGTCAAGATGTAAACAGCAGTTTGCTGCTTATAGACTCTTATCGATTCTCCATTCCTCACACAGAGACAGCATGTGAGGAAAGGAGAGTCAATCTGTGGGAGCACAGTGAGTACATACAGCATTTACACTGATAATCAGTGCCCTAATCATCAGAGCACTCGCTTTCAGTGCAGCCCCATCAGTTCCCACCAGCGCAGCTTTTCAGTGCCCATTAGTGCCGCCTATCAGTGCCCCTCAGTGCTGCCTTATCAGTGCAGCCTCGTCAGTGCCTCCTCATCAGTGCAGCCTTGTCAGTGCCTCCTCAGTAATGCAGCTTATCAGTGCACATCAATGCAACCTCATCAGTGCCCAACAGTGAAGCCTCATCATTGCCCATCATTGCCCATTTTCTTTCCTCACGCTGACAGTGTGAGGAGAGAAAAAGAGAGCCAATAACCAGCTTGTGTTAAAGGGACGCCAGCACTGATAATCAGGGCACTGATTATAAGTGTCCTGATTATCAGTGCAGTCCCAACAGAGCCCACCAGTGTGCCAATCAGTGTCCACCATTTTATGCATAAAGGTGAAAAACCTCCTGTACTGCAGCAGCCCCCCCCCAGAGCCCCCCCTTTTACTTACCTGAACCCGATCATTCCAGCATCAAGGACGAGCCCAGCAGCTCCAGCCAGTGTCTCTGGTCCTCATTGGATAGATTCATAGCAAGCGGGAGCCATTGGCTCCCGCTGCTGTCAATCAAATCCAGTGACGCAGGAGTCAGGGGGGGCAAGTCCTGTTGTCTGTGTTAATGGACGCAAACAGCAGGACTCTGCAGTGCACTCATACGGGGGTCCCCAGGGAAACAGCTTCTCAGAGGGGGCACCCGATGGAGGGGAGGAGCCAGGAGCGCCACCGGAGGACCCCAGAAAAGGAAGATCGGGAAGTTCTTGTGACAAGGACCATGACAGAATGAATCAGGTTTGGGAACGCATTGCCAGGTTTTATTCAAATTGGCCTGTCCTCAGTAGTTCTATGAGAAAACAAAACAGTATTTTGTATGTTGAGAAAGTGTAGATTGCTTTTTTTTTTCATTTCAAACATTGTTTTGTGGCTAATTTGGGTAAATGGACAAATTAAGTTATTCTACTGTAATGAGGCGTGGTTTATCCCTTACTACCTCTTACCCTTACATATTGTTTTATTTTACCTGGCACAATGACCTGCACACTCATTTCTAAACCTATAGCCTGAGGGCCACATGCTACCCATTGTTACTTGGTGTTAGACCCCAGCAGTCTGTATAGGGAGCTTTTATTTTTAAAGGGTGCATAACAATGATGAAGGCAGGGGCCCTCATTTTTTGTAGAAACAGACAGTCCTCACCAGCATTACATATACAAACCATTACAGACAGCCCTTTGGTGATGCACTGTATCAGTCTATAATTGTGGCCCAGTTTACCTTGCATTTGACAAGAAATTATTTAATACAAACACTGCTAATATTCTTTCCAGCTGCCAACAGGGGTAGCTGGCCTACAATACTCTGAAAAGTTGTCATGGTTTGTAGCACTACTTTTGCACCCTCATGTAGAAGACCATTGGACCCTCTGCACTGAATGCCCTAGGGAGTCCTCAGATGGGTAATCATCACACTGCCTGACAACATTTTTTGTGGCTTATTTTAAGGGGCTGAACCTTATGGTGATATGTTATAACATGATAGGTGGGGTGTGGTCCTGGAGGCTGCTCCCCTGCAGCTGTGGTGTTCTGCTGGAAGCATTTACTCAAGTTGTAAAGGATGCGACCTCTAAATTAATTTCTACAGACCTGTAATAGATTTTATTTTGAAACATCCAATGTGTTTCAGGGGCTCAGCACCCCCCCCCCCCTTCATAAAGTTTAAAAACCAGATAACATAACTGAGTTGGGGTGTGCACAATTCACAATTTATTAGCCAGTGTGCCAAGTGTACATTTTAACCAGTGTTCATTTCGTCAACGGAAACATTTTCGGCAAATATGATATTCTGTAACACCAGCCACAGTGAGTCTGTTTCCTTTTTAGTGCTCAGCCTGGAGACTGTGTCATCATCTCCTAAATGCAGAGCAAGCAGAGACCACAGCTGAGAGCTAGGGATCATGGGATATGTGGTTCACGGAGCCAGGATTTGCATTGGAGCCAGACTACTGAAGACTACAAGTTCCAGACAGCTGGGAGAGAGAGAGAAGAATGCTGGGTGAGGACATAAATAGCCTGGTCCAGGGAGGAGTCTTTCTCTTGGGACCATAACCTTCATCTGAGAGCAGGGACCTGGCCACTCCAGGGAATGTGAGCATGCGCTGCAATCTAGACGGCGTGGAGAGTCTCTGGTGAGAGAGCGAGCATATCCACCATTGCCAGCTCCCTGCTGGCTGAGTAACTGCCAGGGGGTCGCTCTCATCATCAGCAATACAAACCCAACTGAATCCCAGCGTCACTAGGTGCAGGGCCAAGCACCCTTCACTGGTTACAGATTCTTCAAGAGCCTGTTCCGGGACATCTTATTCCCTTGAGCCTTGGCAACATCAGGATTGGTGAGCAGGCAGAAGCCCACCCTGTGTACACCCTACAAAGACACTGCATGCAGACACCTTTATCCCATGTCTTTACTTTAAAGCCTCAAAAAGGAAAAACTTTGCACGTGCGATTTTCTGTTGCTGGTCACCATTGCACAACAATCCTTCTGGGCCCTTTTTAAGCTAGCTAAAGACACTGAACACCTACCTCACAAGGACTCCTCCACTGTTTTCTTCTCCCCCCACTTAAAGGGCTCTGTGTACAATAGTTGCACACTTTAAGGGGAACACTACTGAGAGATTAAGTATTGCATGTCTTGTAACTTCTTGTTTTATAATTGTGCCACAAAGTTTGTTGGGCCCATTGCATCAGGATTTGAAGGGAGCAGTCTGACATAAAAAGTCATTATTTTCCCTTTCATACCTGGGGTTATAGGTTCTTTCAGGACATACTGTTACTACTGCTTGATGTATTGTAATTTTCTTTGCATTGCATACCCTTTGCATATTTACCAAGATCAGTTGTTTAACACTGAAAGATATCAAGTTATTATTGTTCTTATCTGCTTCAAGAATCTTAAGTAAAATACTTGTTTACTTTGCTAGTCTGGTGTCTGTTTAATTGCATTATCACTTTGAAATATGTCTGAACCCAGGCTATCAGAGGTGTTGGGAGGCTTGCAAGGTCAGGGTAACCTTTAGGGTTAGTCATCTTCCAGCAGTCCTCACAGGGGTGGTGCTACATTACTGCCCCTCCTGGGATTAGTAATGCACCTGTAGCACCATCTACTTAGGTAGGTGCTAGAATAGTATTTTTGTTCTGTAGGATAGGTAAATTTAGGCAGGCCTGGCTGATTTGATCCTGGGCTGGGAGTGGCTCAGGGTAGCAGCTGGTGACTCGCAGGTGGTGTCCTTTCTTGTTTACCTCCCTCTTGCTTCTATGAAGTGCTAGAACGAGAGAAGGGGAAGAGAGGTGGAGCTGTCTGGGGTGTTTTGGGGAGCCCTGACCAATCCCCAACTTGGATTGGCAGGGGGCAGGCCTCCTCAAATACGCTGGGTAAGCCCAGCTGGGGAGGAGTTGTTGGAGCTGTTCAGAGCTTGAAGATTGAGTGCTAGGCTTTCAGGGCTTTTGAGGGAGCCCCTCCAGGCTCCCCGGGGGGAGACCTTGGGCCTGGTTCCAGTGTGGACAGAGCCCTTCAAGAAAGCATGAAGGTTCCGGAGAGGAGGCACAGGAGGAGCAAAGAGGACAGCAGGAGCTAGCATTGCTGGGCAAGTCTTCAAGGAGATGAACAACTAGTCACAGCATGGAGGGTTGGTGAAAGACAGGCACAATCGAGAGGACTGGGGAGGTATGCCTGAGATAACTGGGAGGTTGCAGTTTGAGATGGGTGCAGAGCCAGCAGGGTGGAATGTGGTGTCATGTGCAGTGGAGTCGGGCAGTTGCAGCCAGGAGGGCTGGCAGGGCCTGAAGAGGGCTGACTTGGATCAGTAGTCCATCTGTGGACCAGCTAGCATCAGAACTTTCTACTTTGCTAAACAATAGGGGCCCACAGTCTTTGCCTGTAATAATACAATCGCTAAGGTCTAGCTGAGTCAGTGCAAGGCCCAACTTCCTATATGCTATGTGTATACAGGACTGTATATAGTTGTCCCAGCAAGTTTGTAACAAATTCCTTTGGGCATTTCCTAAACCCAATCAAGTTCTAATCCCTCAATAAATTACAAAACAAAGCTAATGGAATGTTCATTGTTTTGGAGGTCTGGGAAGTGAATGCCGGGCTGGGCAGGGTGACAGGTGAACCACAATACCCAGTAGCCCCTACGGGGGTACTGCTACATTTGGGGGCTGGGGCAAACACTTGTGTTAACCTGCAGTTCAGTAACTCTTTTACCATGTGCTGTCACCCGTGGAATCCATGGCGGGCGATCGCGCCCATGGATTACAAATATGTCCAGATGTCAGGGATTAATTCGGCAGCACAAGAATTCTCCGCTGGCACGTAGGAATGCGCCAATGCGCATGCACGGAAGATCCAGAAGGAACAGGAAGATCTGAACGCAAGTGCGCAGGCGCGCACGTCCGTTCGTACGTAATGCGTGACAGATGTTGGTGCCCACTGCCCTATTTAAGCCCATGCAGAAGAGGCATTCGTTGCTGGATTATCTTCAGCTTCCTGCTGTGTCTTGTGTTCCTGTTCCTGATTGATCTGATCCTTGGTAACCGACCCGGCTTGCTCTGACCATCCTGATCCTGATTCCTGGCTTTGACCCTTGGCTCGTCTCTCTACTCTGCCCTCTGGTTCCTGATCTGTGTTTGACCCTCGGCCTGGCTTTGACTTCACTTCTGGCTACTGCTGCAAAAGACTATAGACTCTGCTTGATGTTCCGTGTATGACCTCCGGCTTGACCCTGATCCTGATTCTGGTTTCCTCTGCTCCTGCCAAGTGTGTTCCAGTGTCTCCAGGGGACTCCAGCCCAGCAGCACGTCCTGGTTCCAGTAGTACCATCCTGGGAGATCACGCACCTGGCCTGCACCACCGGTGACCCCTGCCTCTCCGGGCATAGCACTCCCCTGTTCCATCTCCAGAGGGTGCTCTGCATCTAGCTGCAAGGGAAGCCCTCTCTGCACCTTGGCCTCCAACCAGGTAACTGACAGTATAGTCCAGCCATGTCAGAGGCCAATGGAGGCGCTTCCCCACTCGAGGCGTTGGGCCAGCAGGTGACAGCCCTCGCCCAAAATGGTGACAAAGCTTCAGGAGGGATATTGCAAGCTGGAAGGATGTCTTCAGCATCCATCCACATCTCCGACCCCAGCATCCACCTCTTCTGCTGCATCAGCCCAAGAACAACCAGCTCAAGCCACCGCTGCGATTGGGCCTTTCCCTGAACCAAGCGTCCCCACACCAGAACACTTCAGGGGTGACCGAAGAAAGTTCCGAGCTTTCAAAAATGCTTGCCTGCTCTACCTGACCCTGCAACCAAGGACTTTTTTCCAAGAGACTATTAAGGTGGGATTCATCATTTCACTATTCTCCGCTGAACCCCAGTCCTGGGCTCACCATCTCTTGGAACAGAAGGATCCTGGTGTCGCCTCGGTAGAGGCATTCTTCCAAGCCATGTCCCTACTGTACGACAACCCACAGCGTACCACCACAGCAGAATCCGCCCTACATGCCTTGCAACAAGGGCGAAGTACAGTAGAGGATTATACAGTGGATTTCCACCAATGGGCTGCTGACACCCAGTGGAACGAGGCCACCCTCAGACATCAGTATCTGCTGGGACTTTCTGAAACCCTTAAAGATGAGTTGGCACGAGTACAAGCTCCCGCTACGCTAGAGGGGCTTATTCAGTTATCCAACCAGCTGGATAGACGTCTGCGGGAGCGGCGAGCGGAACGTTCTCAAGTGTTCCAGCCAACTGGGATGATACCTAAGGTTCCCTCTTCTCCAGTACTTGTTCCTGGGCAACCTGCTATCCATCCTCCCAAGGATGGACCCATGCAGCTGGGCCTAGTTCGCCCATCCCTGACTCCAGAGGAAAGACGTCGCCGCCGAGAGGCCAGCCTCTGTTTCTACTGCGGAGGGAATGGACAGCTGCCCTGTCAGGCCCGGTAAGCCTGCCCACCAGAACCCCATAAATTTGCAGCTTGCCAGTGCGCATGCGCGAGAGCTCCGACATGGACGGCTGAGTCCGGAGCTCCGCACTTACCCCGGCCTTGAAAGCCCAACCACCAGCCTGATCACCCAGAGGGGTCTCCAGCCACCGTTCGACGTTTAAATACCCCAAGACCACCCGTCCGAATGGCCCGGACTGTCCCGTCGACAGGTAAGGGAGGCGTCATCTTTGTCTCCGACCGGAGAGCCGCCGCTGCAGAAAGGAGACCTCAGTCCCTACCCGCTTGATCCGGGTCGACGTACCCAGGTAGGAACCCTCCTACCTATCGTCCAACGGGTCCTTGTTCATGACCTCTTCTCCCTTGGAATCCATAGTAGGGTCAACCGACCTTGTGAACTCTTGCAAGGCGAGCGGCGAGGGCGTCTGCAGATAGGTCGACCAACCTATTGACTTATTCGGGGAGATCGCATCGCCCTCGAACATGAGCACGGTTGAGTAGAAATTCCCAAAGTCTTTCAGGGTCGTCTATGACTACAGA
>BLSH010335494.1:173737-189811 GCA_018402905.1 Glandirana rugosa
GTCTGGGAGGCTGTGGTTGCTGCTGCACGCAATGTTGATGGTGAACAGATCAAAACACTGACAGAATCCATGGATGGCAGGCTTTTGAGTGTCCTTGCAAAGAAAGGTGGCTATATTGGTCACTGATTTGTTTTTGTTTTGTTTTTGAATGTCAGAAATGTATATTTGTGAATTTTGAGATGTTATATTGGTTTCACTGCTGAAAATAAATAATTGAAATGGGTATATATTTGTTTTTTGTTAAGTTGCCTAATAATTATGCACAGTAATAGTCACCTGCACACACAGATATCCTCCTAAAATAGCTACAACTAAAAACAAACTAAAAACTACTTCCAAAAATATTCAGCTTTGATATTAATGAGTTTTTGGAATCATTGAGAACATGGTTGTTGTTCAATAATAAAATTATTCCTCAAAAATACAACTTGCCTAATAATTCTGCACTCCCTGTATATTGGTGAGACCACACAAAAGTTAAAGACAGAATTGCCAAGCATAAATATGCGATTTGTGACAAGTTAACAAAATTGCCATTGGTAAAACATTTTGTGGATATGGGGCACACTGTAGCTCATCTGCGATTTATGGTCATAGAGGTGATTACACATGATAAAAGAGGGGGAAACAGGGAGGCCAAACTGAAGAAGAGAGAGGTCTACTGGATTAACCGTTTAGACACTTTATTTCCTAGGGGGTTAAACAGGGATTTTGATTTGCATCTTTTTCTTTAAGGGTATTCTGTGCTTTACAATGTGGGAGAGGTGGTTGCATATGTACATATTGGTGTATGTGGGGATATATTTTTATTCTGTTTAGATTTAGTATATAAATGTTTTCTTGCCCTGGGAGAGATATATGTTTCAATATTGGTAAATTCTGTTTTTGATGCCAATTTTTTACATATATGCCTAATGACAGGAGGAAATGAGCTGATGTCTGTCGCTCATGAATGGGAGTTTGACCGAGGATATCGCTCTGTGTATAGAGACATTAAGAATAAAGTATAGGGATCATGTGTGAAGTTACTTGAGTTGATTGAACTAATGATATACAAGACTTGGAAACTGTGATTGTGGGGTGGTGGTTGTTCCATACCTTGAAAAAGGGCGCAAACAGGAGACATAGCCTGAAACCATCTGTGATTTGGAACAAAACATGATAAGATCACTTGGAACAATCTATGGACTTTTTGTATCACCTTTGAGTCGCTTTGGATAACTATTTGAACTATATTTGTATATTGTACAGCAATTTACTGGATTAAAACTTCGTGTGCAGCAATCCTGGACTCTTCTTTACTATATACGGCCTCAGGGTAAAGCGTGATTGCTGGCACTGGGAAGACTACCGTAATGCTGTTCACCTCACTCTAATTGCTTTATATACTAGACTGTACATATTTTAATACACCACGTCAAGTGTACTATATGCCGTACACCCCCGAATGCACCGATATATAGTGTACACTCAATACACTGTCTATATATATATATATATATATATATATATATATATACACACATACACACACACACACACTAGACTGTATATATTTTAATACACCACCTCAAGTGTATTATATACCGTACACCCCCAAATGCACTGATATATAGTGTACACTCAATACACATATACATATACATACACTTTCACTGCCTGAATGGACGCTATATACTATACACTGAATTAGCTGTATGTAGTCTACACTAAAGTCATTGCATTATATATATATATATATATATATATATATATATATACACACACATATACATATATACAGTATCTCACAAAAGTGAGTACACCCCTCACATTTGTGTAAATATTTCATTATATCTTTTAATGTGACAACACTGAAGAAATGACACTTTGCTACAATGTAAAGTAGTGAGTGTACAGCTTGTATAACAGCGTAAATTTACTGTCCACTCAAAATAACAACACACATCCATTAATATCTAAACCGCTGGCAAGAAAAGTGAGTACACCCCTAAGTGAAAATGTCCAAATTGTGCCCAAATAGCCATTTTCCCTCCTTGGTGTCATGTGACTCGTTAGTGTTACAAGGTTTCAGGAGTGAATGCGGAGCAGGTGTGCTAAATTTGGTGTTATCACTCTCATACTGGTCACTGGAATTTCAACATGGCCCCTCATGACAAAGACTTCGCTAAGGATCCGAAAAACAGAATTGTTGCTCTGCATAAAGATGGCCTAGGTTTTAAGAAGATTGCCAAGACCCTGAAATTGAGCTGCAGCATGGTAAATAAGATCATACAGTGGTTTAACAGGACAGGTTCCACTCAGAACAGGCCTCGCCATGGTTGAGCAAAAAAATTGAGTGCACGTGCTCAGCGTCATATCCAGAGGTTGTCTTTGGGAAATAGACATATGAGTGCTGCCAGCATTGCTGCAGAGGTTGAAGGGATGGGGGGTCAGCCTGTCAGTGCTCAGACCATACGCCGCACACTGCATCAAATTGGTCTGCATGGCTGTCGTCCCTGAAGGAAGCTTCTTCTAAAGGTGATGCACAAGAAAGCCCACAATCAGTTTGCTGAAGACAAGCAGACTAAGGACATGGATTACTGGAGCCATGTACTGTGGTCTGATGATAAACTTATCTGGTTCAGATGGTGTCAAGCATGTGTGGTGGCAATGCTAAAAACAAAAAACAAAAAAGGTTGGGACTTTGTGTGAAGCTGGCACCCAGAGAGATATCATAATGGGAGTGTGTCAGACTGGTACACAATAAACAAGAACCATATTGCAGTATAACAATACATAACAGATAAAGTAGATAAAATCAAGCATATTTTATTCCATACGTAGTAAACAAGGTAACATGATAGTATCACCATGATAATCTATTGGTTCATATTATAAATACATATCAGGAGGTCAGAACACACTCTCATATGTCTCCACAACATATAACATGATAAAACTATAAAGGTGCAATCCATTAGAACCTATTGGTAAGTATTTCTTTAGTCTTGAGAGGTAAACCGGGTAAAATTCTATAGCTCAACGTGTTTCGTGGCCTCCACCACTCATCAGGAGCTGATGTATAATCGGTATTCTATAACAAATGTTAGGCAGGTTTAGAACTCATAAAATGGGTGTATCAATGGAGGGGGGGGGAGAGGAGCTAATAAAAAAATGAAATGATAAGTCGATCCGACTCACCATAACACCTGAAAGTCCGCACCTGGACATGGGACCACCAACTGGATAACGGGCATCAGGCACGGGAGCTGAGGTGGCACTCCCAAACCACCCTTGATGGAACTGCCAGCACCGGGTCATTAAACCTGAGGTTGTAACCCATGGATGTGCCATATGTAAATTGATCCATACCTCTAGTGCCCATCTAGAAAAATGACATTAAGACCAGTGAAATAGGAAAATATATACATTAGAGGTGATTGCGTGCATGGTCTATGATTGAAGTAAGGGGCCAAGGGAAAAATCGTGATCGTAAAAGAAGGGGGGGAACCAAAGTGAGGACAGCTCAAAGATACCTGTAGTTCCAGTGTCTGTGTAGATCCAAATGTAGTGAAGTGTCCATGGGCTCACCCAACAGGGAATGTGTCCGGTGCAAGGCAAAGGAGTATATGTACTCCTGGGTGGTGAGGTTGAGACCACCAACACCACGCTAGCGGCCAATAGGGGAGAAGCGTGTGCAGCTGAGCGAGATGATCACTCAACAAACGGTGCCAACCCTAATGCAGGCTGCCAGATACAATCACAGCAGCGGCGCGCTCCGTCGCTGGCCAGTGATGGAAGAACACACGCTGCTGGGAGCATGATGTCGATACGCTGCGGGACACATGTGCGTCCCCCATGTGACCAGAGGGACCGAGGGGAGGGGCGGGAGGGGCCCCGGACCGCATCGCAGCTCCCGGGACTGATGCACCCAGTCAGGGTCACGCCATGTTGCAGGGCGGACCCCCAGTCAAGCTATAAGGATAAAATATAGTTATATGGCACCTATTGGGGGTAGGTAAGGTGATGATACATCAAACTAATGGTCTCCTCAAAAAAACCTCCATGGTAATCTCCCAAAAATCTATATACTGGTGCTAATGGATTGTCAATGGTATAAATCATTACAGAGGGTAAAGGGGGGTAAAGACTTCCATCCCTAGTCAATATCTGAAAAGGAGGGGGGGGGTTTGGGACTTTATATGAGGTGTACAGCCAAGGAAACAGCGGCACCTCCATCCCTGTTAATTGTACAATGTTAAAAACAAAAAAGGTTGGGACTTTGTGTGAAGCTGGCACCCAGAGAGATATCATAATTGGAGTGTGTCAGACTGGTACACAATAAACAAGAACCATATTGCAGTATAACAATACATAACAGATAAAGTAGATAAAATCAAGCATATTTTATTCCATACGTAGTAAACAAGGTAACATGATAGTATCACCATGATAATCTATTGGTTCATATTATAAATACATATCAGGAGGTCAGAACACACTCTCGTATGTCTCCACAACATATAACATGATAAAACTATAAAGGTGCAATCCATTAGAACCTATTGGTAAGTATTTCTTTAGTCTTGAGAGGTAAACCGGGTAAAATTCTATAGCTCGATGCGTTTCGTGGCCTCCGCCACTCATCAGGAGCTGATGTATAATCGGTATTCTATAACAAATGTTAGGCAGGTTTAGAACTCATAAAATGGGTGTATCAATGGAGGGGGGGAAGAGGAGCTAATAAAAAATGAAATGATAAGTCAATCCGACTCACCATAACACCTGAAAGTCCGCACCTGGACATGGGACCACCAACTGGATAACGGGCATCAGGCATGGGAGCTGAGGTGGCACTCCCAAACCACCCTGGTGGCAAGCAGGTGAGGAGTACAAAGACAAGTGTGTCTTTTCTACAGTCAAGCATGGTGGTGGGAGTGTCATGGTCTGGAGCTGCATGAGTGCTGCCGGCACTGGGGAGCTACAGTTCATTGAGGGAACCATGAATGCCAACATGTACTGTGACATACTGAAGCAGAGCATGATCCCCTCCCTTTGGAGACCAAACATGATAACGACCCTAAACACACCTCCAAAACTACCACTGCCTTGCTAAAGAAGCTGAGGGTAAAGGTGATGGACTGGCCAAGCATGCCTCCAGACCTAAATCCTATTGAGCATCTGTGGGGCATCCTCAAACGAAGGTAAAGGAGCGCAAGGTCACCAGCTCCGTGATGTTGTCATTGAGGAGTGGAAGAGGAATCCAGTGGCAACCTGTGAAGCTCTGGTGAACTCCATGCCCAAGAAGGGTTAAGGCAATGCTGGAAAATAATGGTGGTCACACAAAATATTGGCACTTTGGGCCCAATTTGGACATTTTCACTTAGGGGTGTACTCACTTTTGTTGCCAGCGGTTTAGACATTAATGACTGTGTGTTGAGTTATTTTGAGGGGACAGCAAATGTACACTGTTATACAAGCTGTACACTCACTACTTTACATTGTAGCAAAGTGTCATTTCTTCAGTGTTGTCACACGAAAAGATAGAATAAAATATTTACAAAAATGTGAGGGGTGTACTCACTTTTGTGAGATACTTTATATATATATAAAAGACAAGTCCAGGATTGCTGCACACAAAATCTTTAATCCACTGAATAGTAATACAAAATATTTATCCAAAGTGATAGAAAAAGCGATATAAAAAGTTCATAGATCATTCAAAATGAACTGATCAAATATTGTTCCAAATCACTGACGGTTTCAGGCTATGTATCCTGTTCACGGCCTTTCTCAAGGTATGGAACAATCTCAATCTAACCATCACAATCTTCAAGTAATATATACTATTAACTCATGAGGAATCAATTAAGACAATTAACCAAATCAGTTTCACATATTCTTTCAATGATTTCTTCTTAATGTCTCTATACACAGAGCGATCTCCTAGGCAAACTCCAATTCAAGATCGGCAGATATCCTCCCAGTTTTCCCTGTTATCAAGCATATATGTAAAAAATTGCCATTTAAAAATAAAATCTACCAAAATTAGCACATATATCTCCCCCAAGAGTAGGAGGACAACCATTTACATGTAAATAATGCGCAACTTTTTCAGCCCCCCACATATAACTGTACATATGGAACCAATTTTCCACATTAACGCGCCCAAAAACATCCCTAAAGAAAAAGGTGTAGATCAAAATCTCTGTTTAACCCCCTAAGAAATAAAGTGTCTAAACGGTTAATCCAATAAACTTCTCTCCTCCTCAACTTCGCCTCTCTATCTCCCCCTCTTTTGTCATGAGCAATCGCCTCTATAACCATGAACCGTAATTGGGCTACAGTGTGTCCCATGTCAACAAAATGTTTTACCAATGGAAATTTTGTTAGTTTATCACGAATCGCATATTTATGCCTAGCAATTCTATCTTAGATTTTTTGTTTAGACACTTTATTTCCTAGGGGGTTAAACAGGGATTTTGATCTACACCTTTTTCTTTAGGGGGCCCATCCCTAGTTTTAACCATGTTGCATCTTTCCGTCATTATATTTTCAAATGTGGCCACATTTAGCTGCTTTTGTGTTATGTACATGGACATTTATGTAACTAAAATGTATTTAATGGCAAGCAAAGTGTTGTAGTATGTGCAATTTAATGTACATTTTTTCAGCGCAACAGCCAATTGATGGAAACCTCACTCTTTGAAAGCTACAAGTCTAAACTCACAAACAACCTATCATTCGTATGAATAAAATGGATGACACCTGTTCTTTTACAGGGCTATGGCTATGGTGTATACATTGGTTTACACTCAAGAAAGGCTGGTATACCCAAAAAGATATTTACTGCAAAGTGATCATCAGCCTATCACACTGGAGCACGGCTCTTCAGAATAATGTGTTGTGCCTCTAAGTGAGGGCCAACTAAAGCAAGAAAAAACAGGTCCGTCAGTCTCTCTTTGTAAGTCAATGGATGTACAGGGTGGGCCATTTATATGGATACACCTTAATAAAATGGGAATGGTTGGTGATATTAACTTCCTGTTTGTGGCACATTAGTATATGTGAGGGGGGAAACTTTTCAAGATGGGTGGTGACCATGGTGGCCATTTTGAAGTTGGCCATTTTGAATACAACTTTTGTTTTTTCAATAGGAAGAGGGTCATGTGGCACATCAAACTTATTGGGAATTTCACAAGAAAAACAATGGTGTGCTTGGTTTTAACATAACTTTATTCTTTCATGAGTTATTCACAAGTTTTTGACCACTTATAAAATGTGTTCAATGTGCTGCCCATTGTGTTGGATTGTCAATGCAACCCTGTTCTCCCGCACTTCACACACTGATAGCAACAACGCAGGAGAAATGCTAGCACAGGCTTCCAGTATCCATAGTTTCAGGTGCTGCACATCTCATATCTTCACAGCATAGACAAATGCCTTCAGTGCATAAAGAGGGAAACACATCATCATGTAGCAATTTCGCATATCCAGTTGAATGGCCCCCAAGATCTCCCGATCTGACCCCCTTAGACTTTTATCTTTGGGGTCATCTGAAGGCAATTG
The DNA here is from genome assembly GCA_018402905.1 of Glandirana rugosa. Classification (NCBI taxonomy): domain Eukaryota; kingdom Metazoa; phylum Chordata; class Amphibia; order Anura; family Ranidae; genus Glandirana; species Glandirana rugosa. The sequence goes on from BLSH010335494.1 coordinate 181,289, forward strand.
TCTATGCTGTGAAGATACGAGATGTGCAGCACCTGAAGCTACGGATACTGGAAGCCTGTGTTAGCATTTCTCCTGCGGTGTTGCAATCAGTCCCCCTTCTGATTAGAACGAACTGCGCATGTGCAGCCTGAGGGCCAGCAGATTTTAGATTGACTGAATTTGGGCACCTGTGATGTCAGAGCTGGCGTAGAGTTTGCACAGCGCAGGTGGATTATTCTCCTCTTGCCAGCCATAACACTGCTGCTGATATGTTGTAGCCTGTCATCATGGAGGAGCTGCTGCTTCAGTGCTTCTTCTGGGACTGGGAGACATGCAAGGAAGATCGAGATGCACGGGTACATCATATTTTTTAGCCAGGCACAGCACTGTTGGATAGAGGCTTTTACATCAAAGGAGAAGTACAACCAAAGCTCGTTTGGCTTTACTTCTCCTATGGATCGCAGAAGTGCAGTTCATTCTGCACTCCTATGACTCATTTTCAGCTGACAGTTTTCCGCTGACGGCTGACGTCACAGAGCCGGTCCAGGGATTCACCCAGGAGCCTGGATCGATAGCTGGTTCAGCCTCTCAGCGAGCCGCCAAGAGCCTGAGCTGGCCCCTCCTGCCCCCTCCACAACCCAGTGCTCCAGCGCTAAACAGAATAGTTTTTGCCCAAAGTGGGGCTTTTAGGGATGGACCCAATACCTCCTTTCCTTCCTTGAATATTCCTCTTCAACAACTACTTCAGAAAAAGCAGGGGCCACACAAAACACATAATCATCATCCATTTTTTTCTCCCTCGCAAACATACTTGGTGCCTGACCTCTATTTATTGGCTAGCATACATTGTGAAGCAGGCATAAAAGCATGAATTATCTTTTAGCCCTGATATTAAAGAGGAAGTAAACCCTGATGGGGTTTACTGCCTCTATATTCCCCTGCAATGTAAAAGCATAATGGGCTACTATGTATCGCATAGTAGCCCATTATATATCACTTACCTGCAAACAAAGCCTGCAATGTCCCAGTCTGTACCCTGTGCAGGCAGCATCCATCTTCAGCCCCTCTTCCTTCTGGGGCCGCGATCACTGCCTCTGTGACTAGCTGGAGTCGCGCAACGTCACTCCTGCTCTTGCACGCGGGAGCCGCCAGTCACAGCACTAATGTAGTGAAGAAACGGCACAGTGGCCATTTCTTCACTGCGCATATGCCAAATGACGTCGGCAATGCGAGTACACTGTATATCTCCTAAACCGTGCAGGTTTATGAGATATGCAGGGAACCTACAGGTAAGCCTTATTATAGGCTTACCTGTAGGTTAAAGTAGTTGTCATGGGTTGACAACCACTTTAAGGTGTGCAGTTTTATGTATTTAAAATGTAGTTGCACCATAGATATGGACAGGCATTACAGGACTTCTTTACTCAATGCATTACAATACATACATGGATACAGGAACAGGGAAAAAGGAAACAAGAGATGTCTAAGATATATAGCTCTACCAAGAACAATAGAGAAGTGAACATATGTTACAATGCTTCCCCCTACTGGATGGAGAACAGTATAACACACTAAATACATAACACTCCTTCCCCCTAGACCTCAAAGTCTTTGAGATAACTTTGAGGTTAAATATTTCTCCTTGGATGCCTAAAGACCACTGTTTGAGACAGTTCACTGGGACCCTCAGTTGGGTGAAATTCTTCTTCTTGTGCTGTGTCTGGCTCTGCAACAACATTTCCTGGAGGAATAGCGCATGTATCAACCAACGGTTCACCATGATCTGGCATCACTGGAATCCCAGTAACACTAGAACCAGCAGCAGGTATGATTTCACCACTTCTTTCTCGGATCTGATCAATGTGCCTTTATAATATCATACCGTCAGTAATTTGTACTCTGGCATCTAACGAGGCCCAGCAGCATAGTTTCTGACATAGACAGCACTGTCAGGCTCAAACACTCTCACAGATACATTAGCATCCTTTTTAAAATGCAATTATTGCTTTTTTTGTAACTCCGATGTCAGATCAGAGTGTAAAGGATCCAAACATGTTTTTAGACAACGGTTCATTAGGAGCTCTGCTGGGCTACATCCAGTGCTTGCGCATGGTGTCACATGTTGTTGCAGAAGGAAATTTGCAAGTCTCGGATTCCAATCTCCTTGAAAAATTCTCTTCAATGAGTCCTTGGTTGTCTGAACCATACGTTCAGCTTGACCATTTGATGACGGGTGAAATGGTGCAATCGTAACATGTCGAATAAGATTGCTTTCCATAAAGGCTTTGAATTCTGAGGAGGTAAATTGTGTTCCATTATCAGACACAATTGTATCTGGCAACGCATGTGTAGCAAACAGCCTCCTTAAAACTCTTATGACAGTGGCTGAGGAGGGGGATGTAACTGATACAACTTCCAGACATTTTGAGAAGGAATCGACAACTGAAAAAAAAAACATCTGTCCTTGAAAAGGCCCTGTAAAATCTATATGCAACCGTGACCAAAGTGACCTAGTCACTTCCCAGGGATGTACTGAGGCTTTAGGTGGAGCATGACAGGTGGATTGACATGGTACACAGTTCTTTACCCACTTCTCAATAACTTCATCCATTTTAGGCCACCAAACATAACTTCTGGCTAATGCTTTCATGCAGACTATCCCTGGATGTCCTTCGTGAAGAGCATGTAGTACTTGAGCTTGTCCTGCCTTTGGAATTATCACTCTGTTTCCCCATAATATGCAACCTTTATAAGCAGACAGTTCATGTTGGTGCACTAAAAATGGTTTGAACTTCTCTTCAACTTTTGATTTGGGCCATACCCTCCACACCCAGTTGAGCATGAGGGCCAGCATGGGATCTTTAGCAGTCATATCAGCAATGTCTCTGGCATGTAACGAAGGGTTTGGAATGGATTCCAACGTGAGAACCTCAGGCACAGGAGGGACAAGGAAATCAGGAGAAATCAAAGGCAACCAGCTCAACCTATCAGCATGAGTGGTATTCTTGCCAGAACGATATTCAAAATCACAGGCATAGGCATTCAGCATGAGTGACCATCTAAACATTCCTGGGGAAAGTATTTGAGGAGTGGGAGTATTTCTGGTGAACAGACCCAGCAAAGGCTTATGGTCTGTTACAATGGTAAACCTCCGCTCATGCAAAAAGTCATGAAACTTTTTTACCCTGAACACAATAGCTAAAGGTTCCTTGTCAATTTGAGCATAATTCCTCTCTGTCGTAGACAAGGTCCTTGAATACAATGCAATAGGAGCCTCAACACCAGTTTCCAAAACATGACTCAATACAGCTCCAATGCCATAAGGAGAAGCATCACAGGTAAGAGTGAGTATTTTTAAATCATAGTGTACAAGTACACTGTCAGAAGATAACAGCTTTTTTTGCAGCATTGAAAGCTGTAGAATGAATGTCAGTCCACTTCCATGGAACATCTTTATCTACTAAACGATGCAGGGGCTCAGCAACAGTGGCTTTGTCAGGCAGAAAAGAATGGTAAATATTAAGTAACCCTAGGAAAGCTTGCAGCTCTTGTTTGTTTGTTGGGACTGGAGCTTTATGGATTGTTTCAACCTTAGAATCAGTTGGATGAATTCTGTGTTTGAGTTTGAGACCAGCATCAAGAAAATGTTTCAAAACAAGTTGTAGTTGTGAAGCCAAAGACTGAATGCAATCCGCTCCAATAAGAACATCATCACAATGAGGTACTACACCTGAAAGTCCAGATAAGAGGTTCTCTATTAATTTCTGGAATATGTCAGGAGAAGTGGAAACTGCAAACATTTTGCTTGGAAAGCTCCTTTGTGTGTTATTGTCTGTGCATCTGCAGCGTCATCATTCACAGGTAATTGTTGGTAAGCTTGTGCCATATCCAGTTTGGCAAATACCTTTCCTTTTGCTAACGCAGTCAGAATGTCATATACAGCTGGAATTTGATAGGGATGTTCCTGCAGTGCTCTGTTGATTGTACATTTATAATCAGCATAAATTCTAACATCACCATTTGGCTTTAATACTGGAACTATTGGGGTACACCACTTAGGATGTGTTACAGGTTGCTCCACAGATGCTGTAATCTCAGCATCAATTTTTGGTCTGAGAGCTAATGCAACTTTATGTGGTTTCATACGAATTGGGGTTACTGTAGAGTCTAATTTGAAAGAAACAGGAGGGCCTTTATACATGCCGAGGCCTTTAAAAACTGCACTAAAGTCCTCTATCACATTCTGTAGAGTAACTGGAGATACATTATGAACTCCAGATAATGAAATTCCAAGGGGTTCAAATCACTCTATACCCAGCAAACTTGCTCTTTGTCCCTTAGTAATTTTTAAGCGTAAGCATCCTTTGAAATTTCCATATTTCACTGGTACAAAAGCAAGCACTCTTAACTTCCACAACTTGTTTGTTGTAGTCTACCAACTGGATATCACAGGGTGCTATTGAAGGAGCATTGTGAGGCCATAATGAGGTAAACATTTCTTCTGAAATCAAGGAATATGCACACCCCGAATCTACTTCCATTTTGCATGGAACATCTTGTAAACACAATCTTGGTGTAAATCTTCAGTTCTGATGAGGAGTTTTCCACTTTATACACATAGTCATTTGTATAAACACCTGTAGAGGCTTCATCATTCGGGACAACAATTGGCGCATTAATGAAGTGTGCTGCCATTGATATTGTATTCATATTTGTAGACTGATCTTTAGTCTGACTGTCACGTACCTGGAGGATGAGTCTGACTTCTGCAGGGGTAACCTCTCTTGCGGCCCTGGTTCGAGAACCCCTAATAGAGCAAACAGGGAGTTCAGGAGCGCCGAGGGGCACGAGGGTTGGACAGGAACACTTGGTGGCGCGTGTAGGTCCACTGGGACTCGTGCAAGACAGAAGAGTGGTCGTACAGTCCGGGTCGGCAATAGGCAGGCTAGGAAGGACAAAAGGAGCAGGCAGCGTTCATTAACAGGCTGACAGCAGAAGTGCAGAAGGATCAGGCAATCGGATGGTTGTAGGCAAGCCAAGGGTCGGTTCAGGTGGAGTTCAGACAAGGTCGGGCAAGCCGGGTCACAGGAACAGGAGACAGGAACAGATAACAGGCACAAGTTGCTCAGAAAGGACGGGTACACGCTGTAGAACGAACAGCACTTGCTACAGGAAGCAGGAAGTTCAAATAGAGCTGCTCCTCCATGAGCTAGAAGAAACAACAATCAAGTGCTATTAACCCTCAGCACAGTCTTCTAACACTGACAGACAGACTGTATGTGACCTCTACGTTTGCAAGTATGACAAACTGCATTTCTAAAACAACATGTATTATGCCTGTTTTTCCCTCCACAGTTGTAACACTTCCCTGCAGATGGAACTGCAACATCAGTGTGTGGTGGAAAGTCCTTTGATCTAACCTTTGCCGCTCTATTTATATCCAGTGAATTATCTTTGCTGGAGGCAGATTGAATTTCTTTTCAATGAATGTATGCGGCCTCATATGCGAGCACTTCCTCTTGTGCAGTAATAAAAGTTATGTTCTATATGGCTAGAAGTCTCCTCTGCAGTGCTTCATCTTGTACTCCATACACTAGCCTGACCCTTAGCAAGGATTCTAAACTGGCACCAAAATTGCAATTTTCAGATAGCTTGTGCAGTTCTGCAATATATTTTGCAATGCTCTCACCCAGTTGTTGGTTTTGTATGTTGAAGTAGAAACGCCTCACTGTTTCAGATGCAGTGGGTGAAAAATAATTTTTTAACAGTGCCAGTATGTCCTCATATGTGCAGTCTTTTGGTTTAGCAGGAGATATCAGTGAGCGAGCAATATCAAAAGTCTTAGATCCAATAATGCTCAGTAACACAGCTCTTTTCTGCATAGCATCGGCCACCTTATTAGCTTCCAGAAAAAACTCTAACCTGTCAGCATAAGGGTCCCATGAGGATGGATTAGCCACATCAAATTCCCCCATGTGTCCCAGAGAAGTCATGCTGGATATCTTTATAGATGTGTCTCTAAAATCACAAGTTCAGATTCTTCACTCAAGCTGATTACCTGTGTTTTCTGCAGTGTCCATTCACTGAAATCCCATCCTTGTCACCAGCTGTATGTATGTAAAATGTATTTGCACCACAGACATGCATAGGCATTACAGGACTTCTTTACTCAATGCAATACACACATACAGGATACAGGAACAGGAAAAAAGGAAACAACAGATGTCTAAAGATATATAGCTTGCCTAAGAACAATAGAGAAGTGAACATATGTTACAATGCTTCCCCCTACTGGATGGAGAATAGTATAACACACTAAATACATAACAAATAGCTATGTATCTATTGAAACTGCATGCAAATTTGTTCTGTGTGAAAGGGGAAAAATTGCATGTTCTTAGGCTACATTCTCTGCAAATGGGAAAAATGGCCACTAGATGGCATAGAGCAGGCAGAGAATATAGACTGAGAACATTTGATTTTGCCTCATTGGCACAAAAAGGAGGCATACCTAAGAAAATGTTTTATAAAGGCACCTCGTGGTATACTCTGAAATACAGCATCTGCAACACAATAGCAGACAATTTTACAATTGTGTGAGGCAGGCAGTAGTTATAGGTTTATACTGCTCTTAGCACACTTGGTAAGCTGGTAACATTTTAAATATCCTAGGATATATGAGGCGTTTCAGAGTGCAAAATTAAAAAAAAAAATCACTACAAATGTCCTTGGTAATAAGCATACAGCATATTTTTGGCATTTATACCCTTGCTGAAAAAAAAATTTGACACATAAAAGTCCATCTGATACTCTTCTAAAATATAAGTCAAATGATTTTTTAACCAGCACCAACCCTTCCTGTAGCTCTCGTGATAAAGCACAGGGAATGATGTTAGGATTTGTTCACAAGGTTGCAGGACAGCCTCATTCACTTGAATGGGTTGCGCTTGGCAGCGGTAGCACCAGCCGAAAGTGACATGCCTGGTAATATTTGCCACGGTCAAGGAGCAAGACATCACAGTCATAGCATGTGTATAAACCTGAGCGGCTGCATGCCCTTGTTCATACGGGCAGACTGGGGGGGGGGGGGCGAAAAAACATTGAATATATCTTGATATTTAACAAAGTGAGAGCACATAGATCTGGCAAAATATCAAAGGATACTACTCTTTATTTGTATAATTATGTACTTTTTGGTAATATGTTACTTTTTTTATGCAAATAAAAAGAATCCTTTGATATTGCACCAAATCTGCGCACTCTTACGTTTCTATACTTTTCAAGATACCCTTTTTGAATTTGAATCTAATTTAGGATAAACTAAGCAGAATCAGGTGGTCTGCACATGAAATGTGCAAAAAATTAATTAATTTGATATGAGCAGCTGCATAAATAATTAAGTCTGGGTTCAACTGTATAAAATGCATACATCTTCAACATATTCAGCAATGTGATCATATACAGTATGAGCCATATGATCATATCTGAGCTGTGTTGTTTAATTAATTAAAAATTGTATTAGAGCTGTTTTTTTTTTTGTTTTGTTTTGTTTTGGGATTTTTCTGTGGATTAAGTGCTGTGCACATTAAAATGCCAAACACTTTCATGTCTCAGAAATCCAGAAACTCCAGTCACCGACATCTACACAAATTAATTAGGGGAAAAATGACCTCTTGTTATGCAGGTTAAATGCTCAACTCAGTCCTGTTTAGTGTATAATTAATTCATTTGTACCCCCAGATAATAAAGCCACCACTGTACTTCCAGTGCACTGGCTAGGAGAGCTACGTCTTTCATACAGTGAAGGGATCCTGTTGTTTAACTACCCTTTCCTCTCCCCTTGTCTATTCACCAAATGCGGAAGCACAGTGTTGGCCGTATTATCCAGTGGATACAAATGAATGAATTATACACTAAACAGGACCCCATTGAGCTCTTAAAGTATAATTTAAAGGGTTACTAAACCCATAACCCTGCATTAACTATATTTGTTTTCCCACAGTACAAAGAACATGGAATTATGCAATTATTTTAATAAATATAAACTGCTAAATACCTTTTCTCTTCAGCAGCATGTAGCAGTCTTGTGACTTCTATCAATGCCTTGCTGAACACTGGTTCTAGTCGTGACAGGTCTGTCTTTCAGTCCCCAAATACGTCGGAGTATCCTGCCAGTCACCTCTTACTTTAGAGGTGGATGTTCGAAATTGGTCACAAGTCGTTCCGTAACTATCTTCAGTGTTCTGACGATGTACGACGACTTCTCTTTTCCATAAATCGTCAAATATAAATAATTTTATTAACGTATTAAGGTACAAGAAACATGACACCCTTTTGTTTATATCAATTACGTCCCAATACCCAAATCATTGGGAAATTTAATATGAAATTCTCGAGTTACCCCAGGACAAATCACATATTAAGTAAGTAAACATAGGTGACCTATTATGCCGGTTGTGACACGAAGGCGTAAACCACTTATCTGTTCCCCTCTCCTTTCCCATCAATTTGTTGTCCTAGGGAAGTGACATACTTTCTGCATCG
>BLSH010335494.1:191121-219707 GCA_018402905.1 Glandirana rugosa
CACGACAACGAGACTCCTGTCTATCGTCTTTAATCTCTAAAGTGTATGGCGACGAAACTCAACGTCTAGTTTCTAATTTCTGCTATCTGTCCTCAGAGCAACAGCACAGACAGCAGTAGTAAAGTAATCTATCTCAGGATGCAGGATCAGGTCTTAAAATGTCTCAAATCTGTCCCTCACGCAGTCAGCTACCTTTCCCTACACTAACCCAAGGAGCATGTGACTGCAGCACTGTGACTCCAGCTTATAAAGAGGCTGGGTCACATGATGCACTGGCCAATCACAGCCATGCCATTAGTAGGCATGGCTGTGATGGCTTCTAAGGGCAAACCAGTGAAACACTTGTTGATTGGCTGCCCTGCAGCTTCTCAACACGTGGAGTAAAATAGCAGAACCGCGGACCGAACCCGAACGATTTTTGAAATGTCCGGGTCCGGGTCCGTGCCACGGACACCTGAAAGTTCGGTACGGACCCGAACGTTACAGTCCGGGTTCGCTCAACACTAGTGATAACATAAAGAGACACTGTAAAATGTAAAAAATTCTAATAAAATAAATAATAACATTTTAAAAAGTTAACGTGCCCCCATCCCTCTGTGCTTGTGCACAAGGGTGAATGCACAAACAGGAAGTGAAGGGAAATCTTCCTGGGGGGGGGGCACAGATGGAAAAACGCCTGTCATGGATTTTCACAATTCCCTAGTCAATTCAAAATGACAAGAAACATTTTGGCTGTAGATCAGCTTTAACGCATCTCGCAAGATGTAACTTTTTCCCCCTTAATAACTTGTATACATGTATGTGGCTGGAGTTCCAGTTTAAATGATATACCTTGTGTTGAGAAATTAAAGGGCCAGTCTATCAGATTCTGTTATTTTGTTTCAAGTAGATGATACACAGTGAAAGAGTTGATTATCTTTTGGTAGGGATTTTCCATTAATTTTTTTTAATTGCATTTAGTATGTAGAGGATATGTTAGAATGAGCAAAACCAGGCACACCCACCCAAAATTCCCAGGTAGAGAGGAACAGTGTAGGGAATTATAGAAGATCTGTTGGAGTATCAAAGACATGAAAGACTCCATCTAGAGCTAAACTATTGCTTTAGCATGTGCTAGTAAACAACTGCATATGACACAGAAGCAACATATGGTCACACCAGCTTTGCGCCAGGGTATTCTGGTGTGATTAATATTTACAGTAAAACATCTGTTGCAGCTATCAACTAATACTTCATAATGTGACACCATTGAAAAAGTGAAGGGGGAATACCAAGCATTTTAAATTGAACCTCACATGGACTTAAAGTATATCTATGACAGGGCCAGATCTAGCCTGTCTAATCTGAGGGTGCAATAAAAAAAAGTTATGGGAGCATACTGTCAACATACAATTTATCCTCTCCAGCTAGTTCTGTTGGTTTTTCTGTCCCTCTAGTTCTCCCTGCTGGCACTGGCTGTGAGTGTGACAGAGATGTGGGGAACCACCCATTTCCGTACCACAAGTCACGACCCTGAAGTAATGTCTGACTGGTAGTGCAAAGGCAGTGCACAAGTGAACAGGGAACTATAGTCCCCTGCATCTCTACGTGGCTGCGATGAAAACACATGAATCAGGCCAGTGTTTCGCAGCCTTTTTTCAGTCACAGCACCCTTTAAAATAAAGCAAAAATCACAAGGCACCTCAGTCCTAAACTTTATTTTTTGGGCTGAATGACACAGACGTCTACACTGGATGATGAGGTCACCATCTCCTTTGTGCAACACGGCAGAGTCCCCCTTTCAAACCAACCTTCACCCCTTTACATCAGAGTCCCCCAATACATCAGAGTCCGTTGTGGAGAGGTTTAAAGCAGTATTAAGTTATAAAAAAATATCCCAAGCTTTGAACATCTCACGGAGCACTGTTCAATTCATCATCTGAAAATGGAAAGAGTATGGCACAACCGCAAACCTACCAAGACATGGCCGTCCACCTAAACTAAAGAAAGAAAGGGAACTGCGCTCCTCCTGACTACCGTGAACATTAGGGGTCGCCTATGCCAGGTGTCTACTAGACATAATGTAAAACAATGTGCATACAAGTAAAGTGCTAGTGCTATCTGATATGTTCTATTGCAATGGTTAAACCAAATCTTGATCAACATTAATGGTGTGGTAAACATATATCATTGGTACAAAGTGCATACAATAAGGTGCAAAATAAGCCAAACAAAGTGCAAAGAAAGTCTCTGAAGTAATCTGTGCAAATAGTGCAAACAGTGCAAACACAATGTGCAAATGCCAAGGATAATCCGATCTCCAACCGGTCCGAAATGAACAGTGGATTTATCTAGTTTTCAAATGAACAGTCACAGGAGTAATTGCATCACACGGTGGACCTAGAATCAAACCGCTGTACCACCCTGGAGTGATCCTTCACCAGGCACCCTGATCACACATCCCACTTACCAGATGAGATGGATTCCCATCACAGGAATCAAAAAACGCCTTGTGGTAGTGGGTGTGTACTTGGTCCTCCTCGATCCTGGAACAGCTGGTGCTGGGATGAAAAGATTTTCCTAGGCTCTAGTACATGAGGTAAAGGAAAGGAAACCAAAAAGACGGGTAGACCGATCTTGAAGTACATCTGTTTATATCCAAAGGTTTACGAGCGGTACAAGCAGTTATAAAATTAAAAAGCAGGGGACGCCAAATGCTATCCACCTGCGTTGCTGACAGCGGAAGTGACGAGATCACAATCTCATTGCCCGACGCTGCGTTTCGTCTGCGTACAAGCTGACATCATCAAGGGGTCATGTGATCCATGTCTCATCACTTCCTATATATAGGACTCCACTGTTGCTTACAGCCAATTATTCCTGCTCATTGGTTGCCGGTCCACTGTTAATATTTAACAAGTTGAAGTCCCACCAGCAGGACAGAATCATATGAATTGATATAAATCTCAAAATATAAAAGTTTTGTAAAAAAAAATTTTAATTAATATAAAAAAAAAAAAAAAATCTGAGTATGCAGCAAACCGTATGAGTATCCTAGTATATTGGGGTTTGCTCCCTCTAGTGGTGGAAAAGCATATCAACTGCACATCACCACTATGAATGGGAAATGTCAGGAGAAACTGCAAGAATTAATAAATATAAAATAAGAAAATGTGTGTGAAACAAAAAAAAAATTTCATATAAAAAAATTCTTATTAAAGTAAGTTTATATAGATAAGTCTCTTAAGTTGAAACCAAAGAGCACCCCCCACTGAAGAAAAAATTCCGAATACAATATCTGGAAAAAATATTTTTGAAAAATTGAAAAAATATAAAAAACATGAAGAATATATGAAAAAATTGAAAAAAATATGAAAAATTGAAGGAGAAAGGGGTAAAAACCCATAAATATTGAACAGGTACAGCCAATGAGATGGTATTGGCCCTAAGGAGAGGAAGGAGGATAAAGTTCAATAAGCGATGTATACATCAAAAATTTAATAGATAACAGTTTAAGTCTATCTCCACATTGATACCTGAGGGGTATAAGGTGTCCAATCTATATATCCATTCTGTCTCATTTTTAGAAATCAATTGAGTTATGTTTCCCCCTTGCCAGTGAGGTGTTATTCTATCTATACCAAAGAACCTAGCCTGTGTGGACAATGAATGTTTGGGAAACCTCTTTCTAATATTACTTAAATGTTCCCCTATCCGTGTGCTGAGACATCTGGTGGTGCGGCCTACATATTGAAGCCCGCACAGACAAATGTGTATGTGACATGTGTAGACTTACAGGAAATTAACTTATTGATAGAATACTCATGCCCTGTAGTATGGGAAATTAATTTTTCAACTTTTTTCTTATTGTGTGAAGTAGTTTGGCAAGCCCTATCTCTTGCAGTAGAAAAAACCTTTCATATCCAAAAAAGTTTGGCTGGAGGATTGATAACATTGGAGGCTAATTGATTTCTGAGAGATGGTAACTTTTTGTATATAAATTTCGTTTTTTTTTGGATGATCTTAACTAGAATATTATCTTGTAATAAGATGGGCCAGTGCTTCTTAATAATTTTTTCCAAAGTCCTATAGTTTCGTCCAAACGTGGTTATAAATGCTGGGGATCCTTCATTATGTTGAGCTTCTTTTACTGGTTTGAATAAGGTGCTTCTGTCCAGATGTTTTACTCTTTCCTGAGTATGTCTCAAGGTCTCTTCGAGATAGCCCTTTTCCATAAACCTTTGTATTAATGTTTCGGACTGCTGGTTGTAATCCCTGACTGAAGAACAATTCCTTCGGATCCGAGTAAGTTGGCCTTTAGAGATCCCCCTGAGGCATGTGGGATGGTGACAGCTGGCCGTGGGGATGTAACCATTTCTATCTGTCCCCTTGAAATATGTTTTAGTATCTTAATGGTTATTATCCTTCATAAGTACCAAATCCAAATCCTCCTTCCTCTCCTTAGGGCCAATACCATCTCATTGGCTGTACCTGTCCAATATTTATGGGTTTTTTCTCCTTCAATTTTTCATATTTTTTTCAATTTTAATAATATTTTCATATATTCTTCATGTTTTTTATATTTTTTCAACTTTTCGTTTTTTTTCTAAAAAATTTTTTTCCAGATATTGTATTCAGAATTTTTTCTTCAATGGGGGGGGTGCTCTTTGGATTCAACTTAAGAGACTTATCTATATAAATTTACTTTAATATGAATTTTTTTATATAAAAACATTTTTTTTGTTTCACACACATTTTCTTATTTTATATTTATTAATTCTTGCAGTTTCTCCTGACATTTCGCATTCATAGTGGTGGTGTGCATTTGATATGCTTTTCCACCACTAGAGGGAGCAAACCCCATATATTAGTATACTCATACTATAAAACATTTTTTGCAAAGATTTTATATTTTGAGGTTTATATCAATTCATATGATTCTGTCCCGCTGGTGGGACTTCAACTTGTTAAATATTAACAGTGGACCGGCAACCAATGAGCAGGAATAATTGGCTGTAAGCGACAGTGGAGTCCTATATATAGGAAGTAATGAGACATGGATCACTTGACCCCTTGATGACGTCAGCTCGTACGCTGACGAAACGCCACATCGGGCATCTCGTCACTTCCACTGTCAGCAACGCAGGTGGATAGCATTTGGTGTCCCCTGCTTTTTAATTTTGTAACTGCTTGTACCGCTCGTAAACCTTTGGAAACAAACAGATGTACTTCACGATCGGGCTACCCGTCTTTTTGGTTTCCTTTCCTTTGCCTCATGTACTAGAGCCTATGAAAATCTTTTCATCCCAGCTCCAGCTGTTCCAGGATCGAGGAGGACCAAGTACACACCCACTACCACAAGGCGTTTTTTGATTCCTGTGATGGGAATCCATCTCATCTGGTAAGTGGGATGTGTGATCAGGGTGCCTGGTGAAGGATCACTCCAGGGTGGTACAGCGGTTTGATTCTAGGTCCACCGTGTGATGCAATTACCCCTGTGACTGTTCATTTGAAAACTGGATAAATCCACTGTTCATTTTGGACCGGTTGGAGATCGGATTATCATTGGCATTTGCACATTGTGTTTGCACTGTTTGCACTATTTGCACAGATTACTTCAGAGACTTTCTTTGCATTTTGTTTGGCTTATTTTGCACCTTATTGTATGCACTTTGTACCAATGATATATGTTTACCACACCATTAATGTTGATCAAGATTGGGTTTAACTATTGCAATAGAACATATCAGATAGCACTAGCACTTTATTTGTATGCACATTGTTTTACATTATGTCTAGTAGACACCTGGCATAGGTGACCCCTAATGTTCACGGTAGTCAGGAGGAGCGCAGTTCCCTTTCTTTCTTTATCTCGTGGGTATATTTACTCATACACGTGCAGCTCTTCCCTCTTTTCATTATTTGAATTCATTCACTTACACACGTGAGTGTACACATATATTCTGTTGCGCTGGTTTTTTACACTCACGTCCACCTAAACTAACAGGCCGGGCAAGGAGAGCATTAATCACAGAAGCAGCTAAGAGGCCCATAGTAACTATGGAGGAGCTGCAGAGATCCACAGCTCAGGTGGGAGAATATGTCCACAAGACAACTATTAGTCGTGCACTCCACGAATCTGGCCTTTATGGAAGAGTGGCAAGAAGAAAGCCACTGTTGAAAGAAAGCCATAAGAAGTCCCATTTGCAGTTTGGGAGAAGCCATGTGGGGGACACAGCAAACATGTGGAAGAAGGTGCTCTGGTCAGATGAGACCAAAATTTAACTTTTTTTGTCTAAAAGCAAAACGCTATGTGTGGTGGAAAACTAACACTGCACATCACCCTGAACCTACCGTGAAACATGGTGGTGGCAGCATTATGTTGTGGGGATGCTTTTCTTCAGCAGGGACAGGGAAGCTTGTCAGAGTTAATGGGAAGATGGATGGAGCCAAATACAGGACCTGTTAGAGTCTGCAAAAGACTTGAGACTGGGGCGGAGGTTCACCTTCCAGCAGGACAACAACCCTAAACATACAGCCAGAGCTACAATGGAATGGTTTAGATAGAATGGCCCAGTCAAAGTCCAGACTTAAACCCAATTGAGAATCTGTGGCAAGACTTGAAAATTGCTGTTCATAGATGCTCTCCATCCAATATGAGAGAGCTTGAGCTATTTTGCAAAGAAGAATGGAGCAAAAATGTCACTCTCTAGATATGCAAAGCTGGTAGACACATCCACAAAAAGACTTGCAGCTGTAATTGCAGTGAAAGGTGGCTCTACAAAGTATTGACTCAGGGGGGCTGAATACAAATGTATGTCACACTTTTCAGATATTTGTAAAAATTTTGAAAACCATTTATCATGTTCCTTCCACTTTACAATTACAATTATGTGCCACTTTGTGTTTTTTTATCACATAAAATCCAAAAAAAATACATTTACGTTTTTGGTTGTAACATGGGCTGGAGGTGGAGGAGGTCACAGAATTTCCGTCCTCTTCTGAATCCTTGTCCTGAATCAAAGTGATCAGCTAGCTGCCAGCACCATAGCAACAAATGATGTTGTGCATCCTAATCTGCCCCCTGCACTATGGAAAGGAATGATGCAGTGCATAAGATAGGCTTTGCAGGCCCCCGCCCCTCCACTTCCTAATAAAAACATTACTGGTCCTGGAGGGAGGCACAGTTAAAATTGGCACAGCTCATGCCAGCACCCCTTAGATCCAACCCTAATCTTTGGTGCAATTTTAAAATCATATACTAATTTCCACATGGAATGTCAATTATTTCTAGTCTACTCCAATAATCTGAACGACCTTGAAGTTTGTAAACTTACTCTCCCCCCCTTTATCAGATGTAGTCCATGGGTTTACCACAAATCACACAGGAAAAGTTATCACAAAAAGAAAAACAGCAAGAATATTCACAAAACATATAAAATATTTAGCAGGCAGCAATCGTCTAGTAGCCCTGGTAGAATAGCACACTTAGCCATTTTCTTCTTCTCCTACTAGTGGGCTCTCTCAGTAGACCACAGGTACAACAGAAGGCTGTTCATTTAAACAGTTATCAATACCAAGTAGGGCCTCCTCATCTCAATCCCCAAAAGTGTCCATAATCTACAAGGCTGGATCACTGGAATCATCATAATTCAAAGTCTCTATTGGGATTGGATATCATTCAAGAGGAGTCTCTAGGATTGGGGGCAAGTCCCTTATCCCAATACCAATCCAGTCGGTAGTGGGCAGAGAAGCAGAGAAGAACCTGCTCTGAAAACACAAGGCCTTAATAAGTTCTAATGCAACCACTAATGGATACCTTCTCTGTCCCCCACATCATACATAGATGAATTTGGGAAAAGCTGTTTTTCACAAAAACTCTAGGGACAATTGAGGCTCCAGCTTATTGCCACACTCATCTTTGGCATTCTTGACAAGTATACTGTCTACTAGTCTTAAGGGCAGCAAGTCAACTACAGACTCATCTGTTACATTTTGGTGTCTGTTGGGGTGTCAGCGAGGCCTGCTGTCCTGACTGTCCTGACTCAGTATACCTTTTAAGGATCCAGGAGAATAACTTTAGCGTAAGGAAATAACACACAGCACACAGATTATACGCTAAAGTCACTCTGAGCTATATTTCCATAGGTCTGGCATTTTTATACAAAACTGTAAAGGGCGTTACAAAGTTAATGATATTCTAAAATACATAAGACTATAGGTTAGTAATTATAATATGTGACTGAAACAATTATAATATTTGGCAAGACTCCTTCTTAAGAAAGGAGGGGGGTGCATTCCAACATGATTAGCTAAGGAGTGGAACAGCCCAGGACTAAGACTTTCATCTGAGGAGAAACGAAAGTAGAAGGGCATAAGGCATTAAACAGTAACTCAAAACTAAATTGAACTTACGTGCAAAGTATAGAGCATGAAAGATACCTTAAGATGGAGACTGTAACAAAATGGCGTTTCAATGTTTTCTCTGCCTCCCCCCATAGTGTCATTCCAAAACCACTTGCTTAGCCCTCTCCAGACATCTCCACTGTTCATGCACCCACTCATTAGGTGTTCAATTAAATACAATCTCACGTGTCTCCAACAGCAAGTCCATAGGTACTCCATCCAAACATCAGAAAGAAAAGTGTATACCCTGAACTCTATGCACAGTATAGTTATAGGTTCAGTTAAAACCATTCCCGTAAGGATGGTACACAGAGGTAAAAGACTTGAGAATTCCACTCAATTGAAACTGAGCATAGAAAAGACCTGGAACTCAAAATTAGGGCCAAAATCTGAAAGAATCTGTTTTGGGCACCTATATGGTTGTACAACATCTGTACAAAGGAGCTTGGCTGTGGTGATGGCTGTTTGATCTTGGGTAGGAACCATTTTGGAAAATTTAGAGACGTGATCCACGAAGGGCATAATGATGCGCTGACATTGTTTCAGCCACTGTCAAAAAGCCCATGGTCAACAGTTCAAAGCTCAGCTGTTGAAATCACAAGAGGAATGGTGTTATTACAACCCTCTTGAACTTAGCAGTAGAAATACCGCTTATACTTAGGGATAAGCCCCCAGTTTGAGTCGAACGCATGTTTGACTCGAACATTGGTGGTTCGCCTGTTCAGTGCATCCCGAACATTATGGGGCATTCGTGGGAACTTTGAGTGCCCCATAATGCATTCCACTGGTGGGGGAAATGCCGCCCTGATTGGCCAAAGCATGCACATGACCTGCATGCTTTGGGCAATCAGAGCGCTCTGCTGTGAGAGATATGATTGACTAAAGGCAGGGTGCCTTTAGCCAATCACTGCTCAGCAGCCTCAATACACACCCAACACTATATAAAACCGCTTGTACAGCGGCTCAATGTACTGTAAATAACGGTGGATAGAGAAACAGTGAGCTTAGGTAGCAGCTTGCAGGCAGTTTAGTGTAGCTAGCTGTGCATTGTGGAAAACATATTAGATAGATAGATAGATAGATATACACACACACACAGTGCATTGAGTGTTCACTATATATATCAGTGCATTCGGGGGTGAATGTAAGGTATATAGTACACTTGACATGGGGTCTTAAAATATATACAGTCTAGTATATATATATATATATATATATATATATATATATACACACAGTGTATAGAGTGTACACTATATATCAGTGCATTCAGGGTTGTATGGTATGTAATACAGTGTAGTGCGGTGTTAAAAAATCCCTATCATGTCAGGAAGGCTCAAAGGAGAGGCAGACGCTCCTAGGCCACTAAAAGAGGGCAAGCAGCCTCTGTGTCTTCAGTGAAAAGTGGTGGTGGCGGACATGGTGCATCCTCTGCAGGCAGGTCATGCTTGTCCTTTTTTTCTGCTGTTGGCCGTGCTATTGAGCCACAACATGCAGAAGACTTGGTGGAGTGGATAACTAAGCCGTCCTCATCCTCTGTCACCCAGGCTTATACAAGTTTGCCTTCCAACGCAGCTGGCAAAGCGGCCTATTCCACCGAATCCTTGTCCACAGTCACTCCTTCTGTAGTCCCACCATCATGCACGGAGCATTCACAAGAAATATTTGACCACAGTGTCGGTTACATGCTGATGGAGGATGCGCAGCAATTTGAAGGCTTCGATGTTGGTTCCCAGTTTGAGGAAGGGAGTAGCATGTGCCTAGAGACAGGGGGTGCTGCAGAAGGACAAGAAACTGGCAGTCATGTTCCCCCAGCTGCAACATACTGCCAAGTTTGCTCCAGTGATGAGGAGGGAGGGGATGAGGAGGACATGGACTGTACTTGGGTGCCTGAGAGAAGAGAGGAGGAAAGTGAGGAGGAGAAAGAGGCACAACTCCAAAGATGCAGGATGTCGTCTAGGGGCCAGCTTAAGGGCAGCCATCCAATTGCATCAGACCACAGAGCTCCACAGGGCAGGGCACTGCTGGCTCCCCACTGACTTTCAAAAGTTCTTTGGTGTGGGTATTTTTCAACACATGTGCAGTAGATCACACCATTGCCATTTGCAAGCTATGTCTGAAGTGGGTCCAGCACGACCAGAACTCCAGCCGCTTGGGCACTACTGTCTTGATAAGATATATGATGACCAGCCATGCAGTCTGTTGGCAACAGCACCTGAAAAACCCACACCAGAAAACAATGCAGACTTCTCGTTGCTCCTCATCTGGGATCTCAACCCCTACTATACCTCCAGTCCTCTCCAAAACCTGCACTGAGAGGAATGAAGGTCTAGCAATGTGTGCCACAAGTACTTGCAGCCAATCTGCTGGCAGTACACCACCAGGTGAATTCAGCAGGCAAATATCCCTACCCCAGTTGCTGAACCGTAAAAAAAAAATAAATACTGTCCCAGCCATCCACATGCTCAGCGTCTTAATGTTAGCTTGGCCAAATTTCTAGCACTCCAACTGCTGCCTTTTCAGCTGGTAGACTCTGCTCCCTTTCATGAATTTGTGGAATGTGCTGTCCCACAGTGGCCGGTTCCCAAAAGAAATTTATTTTCACGTAAGGCCATTCTAGCTCTCTACCGTCATGTGCAAGGCAATGTTTTCGCCTCATTGGACAGTGCGGTCAGCAGCAGGGCTCATATTACCGCTGGCTCATGGTCCAGCAAGCACAGTCATGGATGTTACCTTTCCTTCATGGTGCACTGGGTAACTCTGCTGGCAGCTGGGAAGGCTGCAGGACAAGGTTCAGTGTTGGAGCTAGTTCTGCCACCACGTCTCCAAAAAGCTGGTGGTGATTTTGCCACATCCGCTTCTTCCACCCCCTCCTCTTCTTCTACCTCTGTGGCCTCGTCTTCAGAATTGTCCTCTGAACCTGCAGTGCTCCCTAAGTGTTCAAGGGGCTACGCAAGCAGTCAGGCTAAAAGATGCCATGTGGTGCTTGAGTTAGTCTGTCTTGGGGACAATAGCCACACTGGGGCAGAGATTCTGTCAGCTCTGTGGGGGTAGGCTCAGAGGTGGTTGATGCCATGGCAGCTTGAGCCAGGAATGGTTGTATGTGACAATGGCACCAACCTTCTCTCCGCCCATCGACAGGGACACTTGACACATGTTCCATGCTTGGCACACGTCTTGAATTTGGTGGTGCAGCATTTCTTGACCAGGTACCCAGTCTTGCCAGATATACTAAGGCAGGCCAGAACAGTCTGTGGTCATTTCCGGCATTCATACAATGCCAGTGCCCGGCTGGCTGACATTCAGCAAGAATTCAACCTGCCCACCAACAGCCTCATTTGTGACATGCCCACCAGATGGAACTCAATATTGGCAATGCTGCAGCGGCTGCACGCACAGCAGAGGGCCATCAATGAGTACCTCTGTGAGCATGGCACCAGAACAAGCTCAGGGGAGCTTGGCTTCTTTTCGCCATGTCAGTGGCTACTGATCAAGGATGCATGCACTGTCCTGTCACCATTTGAGGAGGCCACAAGGATGGTGAGCAGAGACAATGCATGCATCAGTGACACTGTCCCTCTATTATTCCTTCTGGAGCACACACTTCGTGGAATCATGGAAAGGGCGCTTGGGGCAGAACAGCGGTAGGAAGAAGAGAATTTTCTTTCCTCTCAAGGCCCCAGCATTCCTGCAGAGCCACCAAACACACAGGAGGAGGAGGATTGTGTCAGCATGGATGTGGAGGGTAACACGCAGCAGTCTTCAAGGGATCATGGTTTTCAGTCCCCAGAAACCCAAGGAGTTGTACATGGCTGGGAGGAGGTAGTTCCTGATAATGTCATCCTCAGTGACCCAGAGGGCACTGATGCCTCTTCAAACTTACACTGTATGGGCTCTCTGATTCTAAAAAGCCTGCGAAAACACCATAGGATTCGTGGTATCAAGGAGAGGGCTCGTTACTGGCTGGCAACCCTTATTGATCCACGTTACAAGGGTAAAGTTGCAGAGCTCATCCTGCCTGCGCAGAGGGAGCAGAGGATGAAACATCTTCAGGATACCTTGAAGAAAAGTTTGTGCAACGCCTTTCCAAACCCTGGGAGTTTACCATGTCCTGGTGCTGGACAACGTGTTTCTGAAGCTTCGGTCGTTCAGAGGCAGATCGGTGGCTGGCTGACCAATGCCTTACAAAAATTTTCAGTCCTCAGCGCCCAGGCCTGATAGGTTCAAGCAACCATTGTCAGCATCTGCATTATATGGTGCAGGAATATCTAGGGGCAAGAGCAGACTTGGAGACCTTTCCAACTAAACATCCACTGAGTTACTGGGTCTTGAGGATGGACCACTGGCCAGAACTTGCTGAATATGCAATTGAGCTACTGGCCTGTCTTGCATCCAGCGTGCTGTCTGAACGGACATTCAGTGCTGCTGGAGGGTTTGTAACCGATCAAAGAGTGTGCCTGTCCACAGACTCGGTTGATAGGCTCACATTTATAAAAATGAATCAGTCCTGGATCAGCAGCTATCAAGCCCCTGATGCTGATGCAACTGATTAAATTTGCTAGGGATCTCAGATCCCTTTAAGACTGCCACTTCTCCTATTCCTCCTGTCCATAATCTAGAACAATATTTTGTATTTAGGACACCACCAACACCCAAGGCCCAATTTTTCTGCACCTGGTTTACAGGGGCATGCCATAACAATTTTTAAACTCATTTACAACAGCGGGACCAGTTCCTGCACCCAACAAGGTCTGCACCCTTCAGGTCTGGTATGGATTTTAAGGGGAACCCCACGCCAAATTTTAAAAAAATGGCGTAGGGGTCCCCCAAAAATCCAAACCAGACCCTTATCTGAGCACGCAGCCCTGGCATGGCAGGAGGGAGTGGGGGACAAGTGAGTGCCCCCCCTCCAAACCATACCAGGCCACATGCCTTCAACATTGGGAGGGTGCTTTGAGGTCCCCCTTAAAGCACCTTGTCCCCATGTTGATGGGGAGAAGGGTCTCATCCCCACAACCCCTGTGGTGGTTGTGGGGGTCTGCATGCGGGGGGCTTATCAGAATTTGGAAACCCCCTTTAATAAGGGGCCCCCAGGTCCCAACCCCCCCATGCCCTATGTGAATGGGTATGGGGTACATTGTACCCCTATATACAAGAAATATCTGATATTTGATTGTATTATGTTGTAATGTGTTACCTTTTTTCCAAAATGTGTTTACTGTGACTCATTCAGAAGGTGGCTGCGACATGGCGTGATATTTTTGCACAAACTTTTGGCAATATCATTTATGTCAGTAGGGGGCGTAGATGTCCCTGGGAACATTGGTGAAGTTTTTATGCCGTAATTTTAAGTATTAGGATAGATTTCCACTTGCTATATAATTAAAATTAGGTAGTAATATTTGCTATTTTAATCCTTAACTTGTTTTAATTTGTGATTCCTATTATCTGACACTAAGCAGTGATTGCTTCATTGGTCTCTATGGAGATGAGTGTGTGGAGGAATCAGGTGATCCTACATGTGACTGATCATGTGACCGATGCTCCCACCGTGCTTGGGATTGTGAGTCACATGACCGGCTGGCTCAATCAGGGACATTCGTTTGGTGGCTATTAAAAACATGCTGTGGATGGCTTCCCCTATCTGCTGAAGAAGTTCTGCCTCAGACGATACGCGTGCAGGAAACCGGGAGCTGCATGTCACGCCAGCAGCAGCCACCTATAGCTGAATGTCACCACACACGTCGCGGAGTATACATGTTTGGAAACTTGGCACTTGGTCTAAGTGCCTTTGCATGTGAGTGCATTTATTTTTATACAAATAAATTGTGAAATTATACAGAGAGCACTAGATTTCTTTTTACTTTGCATATATCGGAACATCTATGGCTATATGATGTTTTTATGGTGGACTGAGGAACCTAAGATCAGCACATAAGAGCTATCTATCTCTCTCCCAGTTGTGTGAAAGGCTTGAATGACCTGTCTGGTTCACCCAGGGGTCCATGCAAAGAGGTGACCGGCCTGTGGGATTTATGGTGGAGGTTTTTTCACGTGGTCTTGAATCCATTCCATTGAGGTCAACTGTCACAATGTGGTGGATACCTGTCCTGCAATTTATCTCTCTGAATCATGGACTATGGACTTTTTTACTTAATTTATATAACTTAGCTTTTAGTGAGCGTGGCACTGTTATTTCTTATATATACTGGCATTAGGATTTGGAATATTGCCCTAGAGTGTTCAGTTTAGTATTTTTTTTCCCTTGTGCTCATTTATTTTCCATTTAAATTGTAAATTGTAAAAGGATGAAGATTGAAGATGAAGAGAGGAAGGAAGAAGACCGAATGAAGAAGCAGAAGACCAGAAGAAGGACTGGGGCAGGAGAAGATGGAGGAAGAAAGAAGAGCTATTTTACACAATAAAGGACTTGTCAAAACTGTCTTTTGTTTTTTGTACCACTACACTCCTTTTTTGGTGAATGGGTAGGGGTACAATGTACTCCATACCTATTCACATGGGGGGGGGTCGGGATCTGGGTGCCCCCTTATTAAAGGGGGCTTTCAGATTCCGATAAGCCCCCCCCCACACGCAGACCCCCACAACCCCTGGCAAGGGTTGTGGGGATGAGGCCCTTCTCCCCATCAACATGGGGACAAGGTGCTTTGAGGGGGACCTCAAAGCACCTCCCCATGTTGAGGGCATGTGGCCTGGTATGGTTCGGAGGGGGGGGGGCACTCGCTCATCCCCACCACCTCCTGTCATGCCAGGGCTGCCTGCTCAGATAAGGGTCTGTTTTTTTTTAATTTGGCACGGGGTTCCCCTTAAAATCCATACCAGACCTGAAGTGTCGGTTACGGACTTGGGGGGGAACTCTACGCCATTTTTTTTAAAATTTGGCATGGGGTTCCCCTTAAAACCCTACCAAACCTGAAGGGCCCGGTACAGACTTTGGGGGGAGCCCTATGCAATTTATTTTTTCATTTTGATGCGGAGTTCCCTTTAAAACCACTGAGGACTCGGGGGGCAATGCAATGCTTTTTCCGTGATTTTATCTATATTGCCGGGAACCGGCAATACATTACAGCCGCGAGCGGTTTTAAATTACAATTTTTCCTGTACAAATGTCATTTTGCTGTGTGCCCTTTTACAGGCAGACTAAGGGAACCCCCCCCCCCCCACCAGGCACGATATTTAATGGAACATTTTGTTTTTTTTCCCTTTAAGCATTATTAAAATCACTTCTCCTGACAAAATGATTGATTTAAGGGCAATAACTTTCATATAAGCCTTTAAAATGAGCACTTTAGATTTTTATGTTCGAGTCCCATTGATTTTAACGGCATTCGCGTGTTCGCACTAATTTTTAGCCTGTTCGCAAGTTCTGGTGTGAACTGAACCGGGGGGTGTTCAGCCCATCCCTACTTATACTGCTAATATATACCTCTGTATGGTCAGCACAAAAATGCCCAATGTAGAATCTGACAAAGTCCAAGAGCAGCCGATTAAGGAACCACTAATCGGCAGTTGTCTCAATGTTTTGGGAGAGTCCATATCTTTGGTCACGACCACATACTCAATCTTCCTGACACTGTCACAGAAGTTTCTCCATTCCTTATATGAACATAAGAAGGGCTAACAGGATCCTGGGGTCCCCCTGCATTTAGAAAGGTGAAGTCAGGCTAGCTTCATAGGAATACATAGCATGCACTGTGCACTAAATGTAACAAATCATTTATCATGAATTTTACAAGTTTTGCGGAGTTTTACAAACAGCTGTAGTGAATATTCTACACAATGCTCAGGGTTGCAAAATCAAAATTTATATTTCTCCATATAAAGTGCCTCAGAATTAGAGGCAAAGTTACTCTGGATAGTCCATTATTATATAGTGGGCTAATCTAGGTCAGTGATGCTTTGTTGTTTAGTACTCACAATATGTGACAGGAGAAATGTCTCAGCAGTATACAACACACTGTTATTTTTCGCAAAGTGAAAATCTGAGCAAGGCAACCGTGCTGTGCTATAATTCCCTCATAGGAATGCCCCTAAATTGGGCTTTGGCTAGGGGTGGAGCTGAAAACAAGCACACGTAGATCTAAAGATGTGCTTTTATTACACAACTTGGCCAAGGATCAGAACAGGACCAAGTGCTAAACACTGTATGTGCTTGCTGCCCTGGGGGATGAAACAATGATTTTTAAATAGTGGTGATATTTCTTTGTTAAATGGGCATCTTCTATTCAAGAGGACATTACATATTCTGGAGTTATTGTTATTCAAACAAAGCAACAGTTAAACTTGGTATGTTTATTGTAATGTAAAGCTGAAGGATTACATTATATGTGAACCCTTGCCTTGTAAAACAGCGTATAGTAATGCAAAGCAAAGCATTTGTATATATACATATATATATATATATATATACGCACACAGTATCTCACAAAAGCGAGTACATCCTTCACATTTTTGTAAATATTTTATTCTATCTTTTCATGTGACAACACTCAAGAAAGGACACTTTGCTACGATGTAAAGAAGTGAGCGTACAGCTTGTATAACAGTGTAAATTTGCTACAAAGAAAGTGTGTGGGTACTGCGTTTAGGACAATAGGGGTGAATTACTACAAAGCTTGCTACCGCCCTTGAGGTTGATCCCCCTTGTTGAGGGTCAACTGGTTGGAAATTGTTAGTATTTGTGGGTAATGGCGCTACTTTGTCACAGTATCCATAAAGAGTGTGTTGTATAATATTGTTACCTCCTATTGGTTCAATAGGGATATATATAGTAAAATCAGGAGAAAAAGATACTTATTGTATGGGTGAAATTAAATAAATAACATAAATATGCAACCATGTGGTGTTAATTATATCCTCAGTAAGTGTATGATTAAAGTGGCGTATTTCATCTATATCTTTACACTGTGTCACTGTATCAACCAAGTGTAAACAATTCCTTCAGCAGCATGTAAATATTGTGCAATATGTGGATCTCTGGATCCACCAGATCAGAAATGTGAATCATAAGGTGCAAATGCAATATAATGTCCGTAGGTCTTTATAATCAAACAAACAATAAAAAAGTGCTCAGTGCTCCAAAGTGCTAGTGAAATCCTGTTTTTGTCCTTAAATGGTTAATCCTGATATCACAATTCATACAGATGTCAGTGTTCCTTTATGGATTCCTTCTGTGCAAACCTGGTGCTGATCAAACGTGTTCCCCTAAGGATACCCCACTTACCAGATGGCGTCACCCCTGCAGGGGTAAAATGCATGAACGCCTATCCGGTGCCTCCTGCGGTTGTTATCCTGGGATTCTCAGCAGAGGTGTAGGTGGTCCAGTGTAGAGGGGAAGAAACAAGAGATGTCCATAGTGAAATCCGTTTAAAAGGTAAATTTATTAATCCAAAGAATCCAGATAAAAACAGTGAATAGTATAAAAAATTGTTATCAAAGGGAGCTGCCAAGTGGTAAGCGTGTATTGAGAAAGTCCCGCCCGCTTCCTGGAAGGATAGCGTGGTCAACCAAAGTAGTTGAGTGCCCGTGCACAGCATCATATCCAGAGGTTGTCCTTGGGAAATAAATGTATGAGTGCTGCCAGCATTGCCGCAGAGGTTGAAGGGGTGGGGGGGTCAGCCTGTCAGTGCTCAGGCCATACGCCACACACTGCATCAAATTGGTCTGCATGGCTGCAAGGCTTCTAAAGATGATGCACAAGAAAGCCCGCAATCAGTTTGCTGAAGACAAGCAAACTAAGGACATGGATTACTGGAACCATGTCCTGTGGTCTGATGAGACCAGGATAAACGTATTTGGTTTAGATGATGTCAAGCGTGTGTGGCGGCAACCAGATGAGGAGTACAAACACAAGTGTGTCTTGCCTGCAGTCAAGCATGGTGGTGGGAGTGTCATGGTCTGGGGCTGCATGAGTGCTGCCGGCACTGGGGAGCTACAGCTCATTGAGGGAAGCATGAATGCTAACATGTACTATGACATTCTGAAGCAGACCATGATCTCCTCCCTTCAGGGGTTGAGCCGCAGGGCAGTATTCAAACATGATAACAACTCCAAGAGGACCACTGCCTTGCTAAAGAAGCTGAGGGTAAAGGTGATGGACAAGCATGTCTCCAGACCTAAACCTTACTGAGCATCTGTGGGGCATCCTCAAATGGAAGGTGGAGGAGCGCAAGGTCTCTAACATCCACCAGCTTCGTGGTGTTGTCATGGAGGAGTGGAAGAGGACTCCGGTGGCAACCTGTGAAGCTCTGGTGAACTCCATGCCCAAGAGGGTTAAGGCAGTGCTGGGAAATAATGTTGGCCACACAAAATATTGACACTTTGGGCATTTTCACTTAGGGGTGTACTCACTTTTGTTGCCAGCGGTTTAGACATTAATGGCTGTGTGTCGATTTATTTTGAGGGGACAGCAAATTTACACTGTTATACAAGCTATACACTCACTACTTTACATTGTAGCAAAGTGTCATTTCTTCAGTGTTGTCACAGGAAAAGATAGAATAAAATATTTACAAAAATGGGAGAAGGTCTTCTGCAGGAGATTTGGCAATAGTGGAAAAGTTTGATACCATCTAGTTGCAATAAGGCGAGTTTGGTCTTGGTCTTGCACATGGTGGAGCACTGGATATTGTTGGAAAAAGGAGCACATTTGTTAGGACTATAAAGCACAGTGGAAGGTCACCTGTTTGGACCATTATGAATACATTTTGAACTGAATTGATTATATTCAGTTAATATACAGACATTTGGGACTTTTTTGGCACATCATATTTTCATATTTTTTATTTTTCTCTCCGGTTTTATGATTTTTTTACAAATAATTTATATATTTGCTACGTCTATGCATGAATTTGTATGTTGCATTTATTAGAGGAACTATATGAATTTGAGAATTAAGGTTGCACAGCACTATTAGCACTTTTTGACACTTAGTTTTGTTGAATAATATAATACTCCCACACTTGGAAAACCAGAGGTAACATTTAATATTAGCACTGTATGTTGAGTGTGAGCAAACTTTCCATCATAACAGCGCCTTACTTTTTTAACCTCTACAGATATTAATTAGGATAACCCTAAAACCAGATATCCATACTTGGGGCAAGAGGCTGAACTGTCACAGTCAATGGAATGATTTATAGGAAACAACATCATTAAGGCCAGAGGATTGTGCAGCTCTTAACAAAGATTCACAAAGTCTCACCTTGTATTATTCAGTATGATCTTATCAACACCACAATCCTTTAACTACATCCAACTGTAGTAATGAGCCCTTTTTATTAAAATATGCAAGGTAACTTGCATATTTTGGGGGGCATCTATGTTATAATTTTTACATTTATAAAAATGTTTAAGGGTCTGGAGGTTTTATTTGCTAAAGGGTGGGTTATTTGGCGCATTGGTTTGGTATCACACACAAATACTGTATGGTTTGGGTTAAATGGTATGTCATTATTTGTTTACTTTAACACTGTATATTTGTATCATTGAGATACTATTCCATATTGTCAGAGGAAGCAGACTGTCTGAGAAACATGGTGTCATCATCCTAATCACATGTGAATAAGTGTAGCATAGCGCAGTGGCAGAAAGACACTCAGAGTCCAGTTGCAAAAAAATGGAACTGTATTGAAATTGAAGTTCAGCAATACACAACAAGCCTGATGGGAAGGCACCCGACTAGGAACACTCACAGGATGTAACAGCAATGAGTAGTAGCAGAAGGTCTCAGGTGTTCCGACAGTGTCTGTCTCAAGGTGCAAACTGTGGCCTGGCTGGTCTGCACTCAAGTGGGGAGGCTTCCAGGAAGGATGGCTTGTCCCCGCACTTTTCTTACTCATCTGAAATTCATCTGAAACCTCTCCCTGGCACTAAGCACTGTTCCTGTCAGATAGGTGACTTGTCCCTTCTCTAGCCACATGTGAAATAAGCACCAAATACGGGAGCCAGGATCTTAACCTCTTCCCCCCACGCTTTGGCCGAAGGATGGCTACAGCGCGGGCTCTCCTTGCTGTCCTCCCGTGATCATGCTGCCCGTGCACCCCCTGCGGCGCTCATCATCAGGGATCTGTGATCTCTGTGTCCTTAGGACACAGCTGCTCACTGATCACAGATGGAGGTAAAGAGCCAACCCCAGCGGCTCTTTACTATGTGACCAGCAAATCCACACTGGGGACATCTACACTGATACTCAGTGCAGCCCCAACAGTGCCCTCAAATGCTGCCAATCTGTACCCATCAGTGCTGCCAGTCAGGTTCCATCAGTGCTGCCTGTCAGTGCCTATCAGTGATGTCTGTCAGTGCCCACCAGCAATGCCTATCAGTACCACCTATCAGTGCTGCCTATCAGTGGGGCCTATCAGTGCCACATATCAGTGCAGCCTCATCAGTGTTGCCTCAGTGCCCATCAGTGCAGCCTATCAGTGCAGCTTCATAAGTGCACCTCAGTAAAGGAGAAAAATTACTTATTTAGAAAAATTTTATAACAGAAACGAAACGAAAAAACTTTTTTTTTAATTTTCAGGGTTTTTTTCGTTTGTTTAGCAAAAAATAAAAACATAGTGATGATTAAATACCACCAAAATAAAGCTAAAAATTTTTGTTTGGGTGCAGTGTTGCTTAACCACGCAATTGTCATTCAAAGTGCGACAGCACTGAAAGCTGAAAATTGGCTTGGGCAGGAAGGGAGTGAAAGTGCCCAGTAGGCAAGAAGTTAAATAGACTCTGCCCGACTCAAGATGGCCACCAAAGTCACCAATTGGATGCTGCCTCTGGGACCAAGAAAACCATAGAGGAACCAGGTTCCTCTTGATTTCCTCTCCCATCTGCATTGCCATTGCCCCTTGTAGTGGAGAAAATAGACTGCACTTGTATGCAAACAGTTACAGTGCATTCTGAAGGAGAAAACAGATTCAGCCAACAACATAATGTATAAATCTATGAACTGAATGGTACAAGGCACATGTATGGGTAAAATATTTATTCATTAATCCCACCTAAACATGCAAGGATTTCTAATATTTTATAGGTTTTATTAAACTTTATTTTGAAGCCAACTGTAAATAAAATACTGTTTTTATTGCTATTCTCATGGCTTTGTCTATATGTTTTCACCATGCTGGCACCTTAAAAATCTATCATAAAAAATGTTTCCAATGTATTTTTTCATTTAAGTTACTGTCTCCACACGTTACAGACCGTCAAATACCACATTTTACTTTTCAGTCTGGGAAGTAAACATTAAATTTCTGTGCCTGACATATTTATGTGTCTGAAATATATATGCATTAGAGAAGACAGTAACTTTAACTGGGGTTCCTGACAGGAAGTGGCAATTATGTGGCAAACCTAAACGTCATGTGTAAGAACTACTAAAATATTTTAACATGAGTTTTACTTTGCAAACCAACAATTGTGTATTCCACCCATATAGAAATTGCTGTTATTTTATATATTTATACATTTGTTACTAAGTAATAATAATGTTACTTTTTTCTAATTAGTGAACTCCTACTTACTCAAGAGATCAGCTTGCGGGACCAGTTTATAATAATTGCTATTTACTTCACTTCAAAGTGAATAAAATCAACAATAAATGGATTGAGGAATTATGTAACAGAAGTTACTAACATTTTAGAAATTTTAAATATATGGGGCTCAATTCACAGAGCTGTGTTCCTTGTTATTACACCCCTTTTTAGCTCAAAACTCTCAGATCTCAATTCACAAACACGGATAACACACTTGTCAGCTTATTAAGTAGTGGCATTTTACCACTACTAGTGCTGTTATATCATTGTCAGTGTTATTAAATCATCCCTTATAAAAAAAATCTATGTAAAAGTCACTTTACAAAGATTACAACACAGGTTATCAACCTTTTAAATGCCATCAGTTTAGGGATGATAACTGGGAATAGAGGAGGGAAAGAAAAGGAGTTGTTTGAGGTAGTGATAAAATATCACTTCACAAGATAAAATAATGATTTATGAGGAAAACCTGATAAATATTCACTTTATGTGTTGAAATACAGGTTACCCACCTTGGTGACATTTATGTTTTTGAATTTACCTTTTTTGGGAGAAAATTATCATGAGATAAAATAAGAAATTGAGTTATCATAATTCCACAGAAACAAATTAAAGATAATGAACATGTTTCTGTTTTTTATTTTATGCAAACGTCTTTATAAATTACACCGTATAACTGAAAAGGAAAATATTGGAGAAGCATAATGACTGCCTTGGACTTTATATAAGGGATGGCCTATTGTTTTCAAGCAATTCAAGGACATTTTTATAATATAGCTTAAACCTTATTGCACTTAATATTTTTTTCTCCTTTGTGGATTGGGCATAAGCAGCAAAAATCTGTAGTGTGCAGTGACTTAAACAGGCAATAAAATGTCACTTTAAATCAGTTTTAAGTGAGAACAATGAAATATTAATTCTGAGTTATGGTTTTGGTGCTCTGCATAAAAGGTTTTGCAGTATTATACAAGGATGAAAACATGAATTTATAGATAAATACCCAAGACTCAACTTTCTCTGAAAAATATTTGTAGAGTTTGTGGGTTGGCTGTACTCAGAAGACATATCCTAACGTTCACCTAGAGCAGAGAACAATACAGTATTTTACACAGCCCCTAATTTTTAAAAATCTTGAATAGTAAAAACAAAAACTAAAAATAGGAGCAGGTGGGTAAAAACAATGGCAAGATCTCACCTTTATACTATTTTGACAGTTACATATGCATTGTGTCCTTCAAATTCTAAATCATTTTCTTTCCACCTTTAACAATTTTTCACTTTGCGGTGTCCTTGCTTGTTGTCATGGGAACACCTATATCAACAGGCATTGTGGTTCTTGAATTACCGGAACCTGCACTGTCCAATATAGTGTATAACAGAATGCTCACATTGGACCAGGAAGAGAAGCAATGCATTCAAGAATATTTTGTACAATAAGCCCATCCACAAGAAATTACCAATTATTTAAAGTAAATGGTAAGCAGTACTTAAGCATAAATTATTTAAAAATGCAGAAAATAATGTGTATTGAAAATTAACATTTACTGTATCTAACTGAATTTGTCAGCGCATTTCTTTTTCAGCTTTGGAGATGTGAAAGTGAGCTTGCATTTTAGTTTCAGATAAATTCAAGGAAAAAGTAAAAATAGAATCCATCAAATCTGTACATTCAAATGTAAGTCACTTTTTCTAAGGTTATACATATTTGTTTTGAAAGATTATAACCCTTGCCATTTTACAAACACCTATTCCAGTAGAGAGGAAAGAAACTTTTGTACAATAAACCCAAGTCAAATGTTTTAAGAGGTGCCTAATACAGTCGTAAAGTATTAAATTAAAATTATTTAAGCTATATCTAGATTATATTTTCTCTTAAAGTTTGTGCAATCTGTATTGTTATGCTTTCATTTATTCTGTTTTAAGTATATGAAAATAGAACTCACATTTATATACTTAAATGATAGTATATGCATGTTCCCTAAATGTAAAGGACATAACAAACTAGGGAATACATATAGTATAAACAAGTAAATATTTAAAATGTTAAACATATGAATTACCGTACTAAAATGTGAATATGTTATTTTTAGGGTAATTTTATGTAGAAGGAAAAATATTTGAGCTAAATCAGCAGTGCAAAAGTAACCACATATGACAACTTACATTAGCACTATTAATTAATAGCTGGTACAAATAGTCTTCATGACAAACAAAATTGAATTTATTTTTTGGTTTCAGTGTATAAACTATTACATTTAAAAATAGATTTACACATTTTTTTTTACAAATATAACTAATACCGGAACAGTATTGTACCATGCTATTTGTCCATTGCTAGGTAAATTAAACATTTGTATAGTTACATAAATGCCATTATATGTATTAATATTTTAGCACAAAGTTTTTGCTGAAAACATAGTTATACTGTATATTTTAAAAAGTGTCCAGGATGTTGTCTTCCTACAAGAATGATCATGGAGTTGGATTCAATCAATCACTAGAAAAACTTGTATGTGTGTATTTATTTTCTCTTAACAAAAAAACTTAGTGTAAAGATGATAGTAATTAAACTTAACATGCACTGATAATATTATCTATGTTTAAAAAATACATATCATTTATAAGTGTTTTGAGATTGAATAACTGTTAATAATATATATATATATATATATATATATATATATATATATATTATAAATATATATATATATATATATATATATTTATATATATATATATCTATAACATTTTTGTTTCGTTTCATTTTATATTGCTTGTTTAAAAGTGATCCTTGATTTCATAATGAAAAGTGTACTAGAGATAACAGGAAAGAAAGTTGGATCTGTAATTACAGGTCTAACTATTAAAACTAATATTCTACCTTAAGGTTGCATCTAGTTATGTCTTTAACATCTTTTACCATTATGTAATAGTAAGTTCTTAATTATGGCATCAGGTATGTTGCAGGGAACATGTTAAATGTGAAGACAGCAGAGTGGACAGCACCTATAACCAATGCTAATGTGACTGATCTTGGACACGTTTAAAAGACAAGTATAAAGCCACAGGCCCCTAAAGGTGCCTACATATATAAGAAACAGCTTTCAGTGACCAAAACTGTTAATCTGAGCAAATGTAGAACTATTCAGATCGAATAAAAAAAACATTATAAATACCCTTGTTTCACATTTTTCATACGTTATCACATAACATATGTTCTCAGCTGCATATGTGCTAGAGGAAGAGAAACAGAGGCACACTGGTCTTCCAAAGGATTGGGTGTGCAGGGGGGGTGGGGGGTGCTGTCAGGACAAGTCTGATCATTGGAGGAGAGTTGGCTGAGTTCCCAGCACACCTAGATGAGTGACCATGCTGTATTCTCGTGCTTATTGTGGTCAGTTGATAGGAAAGCAGAGAGACAGCAGGGATTTCACACAAAGGAAGAGCAATAGAGAGAGAACAGGATACATTTTCACACAAGTATATGGTACAACAGGCACATATCAGGAATATGGATATACCTGCACAGTTTAGGAGCTATACAGTGTTCTGCATGTGCCGTTGTCATTTTGGCACATGCACAGTGAAGAAACGGCCTCCGTGCTGTTTCTCCACTGGGACTGTGCCGTGACTGGCGGGAGTGACGTCACACGACTCCGGGCGGTCACAGAGCCAGAGATCGTGGCCCCGGGAGGAAGAGGGGCAGAAGATGGATGCCGCCAGCACAGGGGACAGCACTGGACGTTGCTGGCTTCTTTTGCAGGTAAGTGGCACATAATGGGCTACTATGCAATGCATAGTAGCCCATTATGCTTCTGATTTACAGGGGTATGTACATCTGACCTAATCTGGGCTTACTTCCTCTTTAAGGGAAATAGGCTATTCAATTTGTAAGGGAAGTTGCATTTTGCAAAGGATTTTGCCCAAGAGCTTGATGATTAAAATGAACATTCACTTTGCAAAGGATATTCCATCACCTGCAATGGAAATGACTGCATTTTTGTTTGCAAATGATTGGATGATAAAAGCCAGCAGAGCTTCACATCATTCATTAGTTCTGAGGAAAATTCCTTTACAAAGTGCAATTCCCCTTGCAAAATGAACAGCATATTTGCTTTTAGTAAATTAACCCCAATAAACATTGTAAAATCAAGTACTGGCATTCAGTTTAATTTCTTAGATTACATCAACGCACCACAACATCTGTTTAAAATTTTCAAATTTTGAGCAGAATTTTTTTTTCCAAAAAAGCACCTACTATAAAAAAAATCTTGACATGTTTACATTTTCTAGTGCAGGCTTTACAAAATCATTATACATTCCCTTTAAAGTAAGAATTATTTGCCTTTAAGGGCTAGTTTACACTTGCTTCAGCTTCAACACTCATTAAAGTGCATACAGCTTCAACAAGCTTTTATGATGTGTTTTTGAGGCTTTGGCAGTGCTTCGAAGAGGCTTCAGTGAGGCTTCAACAAGGCTTTGATGAGGCTTGAGTGATGCACTTTTGGAGCCTTGTTGAAGCTTGGTAAATGCCCTGTGTGTTTGTTGATATCTCACACCTGCAATTTCTCCAAAACAAAGCGAAGCTAAAGCTGAATTACAGCCTCTGAAAAGCCGCAGGTGCTTCAAGCGAGCTTCAAACAAGCTTTGTCATAGACTTCTATGGAGGCATTGGAGAGGCTTTGAAGCCTAGCTAAAGTTACATAGGGTATAGTTTTTGAGGTGAAGCTGAAGCGCAGCTAAGCCAACGCAAGGTGTAAACAGGGCTGTAAGCTAATCATTTTATTTAGTGACAGGAGCTTTGACTGACGTTCAGGGAGCTTTAACAATGCCTGTCTGACGCCCTGTTTTGAAGAAAGTGTAAACGAGCCCTTAGGGTCCTTTCACATGAGTGGAGCCTGTTTTGACGGGCTCCACTGCTCAGCAGGGATCCATCCGTTGATCCCCGCTGAACTGGCAGATGACAGGTCCGTCTATGCTCACTGTGCAGAGATGGACCTGTCAGAGCTCTGCTCTCCTCTATGGGGGATCGGATAAACACGGACCGTCTGTCCTTGTTCATCTGATCTGATACACGGATGGAAAATAGGGTTTCCATCCGTCTTTATTGAGCGGTTCGGATGTCAGCGGACATGTCACCGCTGACATCCGTCGCTCCATAGGAGTACATGCAGTGTCTGTTCAGGTCCGCCTGAGAAACTGACAGGCGGACCTAAACGGTCCATACGTGTGAAAGGACCCTAAAGGGTGGGTAGGCGGACTCCTGTAGGGTCTCACTCGGCTTACCCTAATGTTATTATTTTAGGTTTGCCAATCATAGCAATGATACAAAACGTATATGAGCAGGAGAAAAGCAATGTGTAAGCAAATTGTATTACACTGAAGGGTCTATTTATTTATTTTTTTACACAAGATTCACACATTTTTCAAATAAATCTGCATTTTCACTTTGCAAGGTCATTTTCTCAAGAGCTTAGTGAATGTGGTGAAAGCTCACTTTGCAAAGACTAGCCAATCAACTGCTGTGTAACTGCCTTGCTGGAAAATTTCCTCTCCATCAGCAATGCAGGCTATAACCGATCTGTGTATTCTGAGGGCGGGGAAGTCTCTTTGCCGTCAGAATGCAAAGACACAGTGGGGTTTATTTACTAAAGCTGGAGAGTGCAAAAGCAGGCTCACTTCTGCATAGAAACCAATCGGCTTCCAGGTTTTATTGCCAAAGCTTAAAAGTATAACTAAAGGCAAAACATTTTATTTTAGTTTTGGATAGAGCAGTGGTTCTCAACTCCTGTCCTCAGGACCCACTAACAGGCCAGGTTTGCAAGATAACTGAAATGCATCACAGGTGATGTTGTTTGCTGCTCAGTGAGTGCAGTATTCTAGTCTGCATTTCCCCAAGGTAATGCTTAAAATCTGGCCTGTTAGTGGGTCCTGAGGACCAGAGTTGAGAACTAGAGTTGAGCGAACCCGAACTGTAAAGTTCGGGTCCATACCGAACTTTGAGGTGTCCATGACCCGGACCCGGACATTTGAAAAAAAGTTTGGGTTCGGGTTCGGGTATTTGATCCTGCCTGTTGAATAGCTGCAGGGCATCCAATCAACAAGCGTTTCACTGTTTTGCCCTTAGAAGCCATCACAGCCATGCCTACTAATGGCATGGCTGTGATTGGCCAGTGCATCATATGACCCAGCCTCTGTATAAGCTGGAGTCACGTAGTGCTGCATGTCACATGCTCTCAGGCTAGTGTAGGGAGAGGATGCTGCCGGCACTGAGAGGGACAGATTGCAGATATAATAACATCTCATCCTGCATAACAGAACGATCTGATTCTGGACTAGGTAGAGATTACTACTACTGCTTTGAGGGACAGATTGCAGATCTCATCCTGCATTACAGAACGATCTGATTCTAGACTAGGTAGAGATTACTACTACTACTGTTTTGAGGGACAGATTGCAGATCTCATCCTGCATTACAGAACAATCTGATTCTGGACTAGGTAGAGTCTACTGCTTTGAGGGACAGATTATTGTTCTAAAATCATCAGGGAGAGTCACGGCCGTCGTAGGAGAGGGATGTGATCGGACTCTCGTACACTGTACGTCGTGATGCACTGAGGTCGAATATGTCTCCGACCCAGTATACTACGTGAC
>BLSH010335508.1:0-11607 GCA_018402905.1 Glandirana rugosa
ATCGTTCTAAAATCATCTCATAATGCAGTAAGGACAGGTTCCTGTCGGTGCTGTGAGGAACAGATTATCGTTCTAAAATCATCTCATAATGCAGTAAGGACAGGTTCCTGTGGGTGCTGTGAGGAACAGATTAGCGTTCTAAAACCAACTCATACTGCAGTAGGGACAGGTTCCTGTCAGTGCCGTGAGGGACAGATTATCGTTTTAAAATCCTCTCATACTGGAGTAGGGAGAGGTTTCTGTCTGTTCTGTGAGGGACAGATTTTCATTCTAAAATCATCTCATACTGCAGTAGGGACAGGTTCCTGTCAGTGCTGTGAGGGACAGATTATCGTTTTAAAATCATCTCATACTGGAGAATGGAGAGGTTCCTGTTGGTGCTCTGAGGGACAAATTATCTTTCTAAAATCATCTCATACTGCAGTATGGACAGTTTCCTGTCAGTGCTGTGAGGGACAGATTATCGTTCTAAAATCATCTCATACTGGTGTAGGGACATGTTCCTGTCACTACTGTGAGGAACAAATTATCGTTCTAAAATCTTCTCATACTGCAGTAAGGACATGTTCCTGGCGGTGCTGTGAGGGACATATTATCGTTCTAAAATCATCTCATACTGCAGTGCGGACAGATTCCTGTCGGTGCTGTGAGCGACAGATTATTGTTCTAAAATCATCTCATACTGGAGTAGAAACAGGTTCCTGGCAGTGCTCTGAGGGACAGATTAGTGTTCTAAAATAATCTCATACTGGAGTAAGGCAAGTTTCCTGGTGGTGCTGTGAGGGACAGATTATCGTTCTAAAACCATCTCATACTGCAGTAGGGACAGAATCCTGTCGGTGCTGTGAGAGACAAATTATCTTTCTAAAATCATCTCATACTGGTGTACCGAGAGGTTCCTGTTGGTGCTGTGAGGGACATCTCATACTGGAGTAAGGACAGGTTCCTGGTGGTGCTGTGAGGTATAGATTATCGTTCTAAAATCATCTCATACTGCAATAGGAACAGGTTCCTGTCGGTGCTGTGAGGGACAGATTAGCATTCTAAAATCATCTCATACTGCAGTAGGGACAGGTTCCTGTCGGTGCTGTGAGGGACAGATTATCGTTCTAAATTCATCTCATACTGCAGTAGGGATAGGTTCCTGGCGGTGCTGTGAGGGACAGATTATCATTCTAAAATCATCTCATACTGGAGTAGGGACAGGTTCCTGGAGGTGCTGTGAGGGACAGATTAGCGTTCTAAAATCAACTCATACTGCAGTAGGGACAGGTTCCTATCAGTGCTGTGAGGGACAGATTATCGTTTTAAAATCATCTCATACTGGAGTAGGGAGAGGTTCCTGTCAGTGCTATCAGGGACAGATTATCGTTCTAAAATCATCTCATACTGCAGTAGGGACAGGTTCCTATCGGTGTTGTGAGGAACAGATTATCGTTTTAAAATCATATCATACTGTAGTAGGGAGAGGTTCCTGTTGGTGCTGTGAGGAATAGATTATTTTTCTAAAATCATCTCATTCTGCAGTATGGACAGTTTCCTGTCAGTGCTGTGAGGTACAGATTATCGTTCTAAAATCATCTCATACTGCAGTAGGGACAGGATCTTGTCGGTGCTGTGAGAGACAAATTATCGTTCTAAAATCATCTCATACTGGTGTACCGAGAGGTTCCTGTTGGTGCTGTGAGGGAAAGATTATCGTTCTAAAATCGTCTCATACAGCATTAGGGACAGGTTCCTGGCGGTGCTGTGAGGTACAGATTATCGTTCTAAAATCATCTCATACTGCAGTAGGGACAGGTTCCTGTCTGTGCTGTAAGGGACAGATTAGCATTCTGAAATCATCTCATACTGCAGTAGTGACAGGTTCCTGTCGGTGCTGTGAGGGACAGATTATCATTCTAAAATCATCTCATACTGGAGTAGGAACATGTTCATGGAGGTGCTGTGAGGGACAGATTATCATTCTAAAATCATCTCATACTGCAGTAGGGACAGGTTCCTGTTGGTGCTGTGAGAGACAAATTATCGTTCTAAAATCATCTCATACTGGTGTACCGAGAGGTTCCTGTTCGTGCTGGGAGGGACAGATTATCGTTCTAAAATCATCTCATACTGCAGTAGAGACAGGTTCCTGTCGGTGATGTGAGGGACAGATTATGGTTCTAAAATCATCTAATACTGATGTAGGGACAGGTTCCTGTCCGCGCTGTGAGGGACAGATTATCGTTCTAAAATCTTCTCATACTCCAGTAAGGACATGTTCCTGTCGGTGCTTTGAGGGACAGATTATCGTTCTAAAATCATCTCATACTGCAGTAGGGACAGGTTCCTGTCGGTGCTGTGAGGGACAGATTATCATTCTAAAATCATCTCATACTGCAGTAGTGACAGGTTCCTATCGGTGCTGTGAGGGACAGATTATCGTTCTAAAATCATCTCATACTGGAGTAGGGACAGGTTCCTGGAGGTGCTGTGAGGGACAGATTATCATTCTAAAATCATCTCATACTGCAGTAGGGACACGTTCCTGTCAGTGCTGTGAGGGACAGATTAACGTTCTAAAATCATCTCATACTGCAGTAGGGACAGGATCCTGTCGGTGCTGTGAGAGACAAATTATCGTTCTAAAATCATCTCATACTGGTGGACCGAAAGGTTCCTGTTGGTGCTGTGAGGGACAGATTATCGTTCTAAAATCATCTCATACAGCATTAGGGACAGGTTCCTGGCGGTGCTGTAAAGTACAGATTATCGTTTTAAAATCATCTCATACTGGAGTAGGGAGAGGTTCCTGATGGTGCTGTGAGGGACAGATTATCGTTCTAAAACCGTCTCATACAGCATTAGGGACATGTTCCTGTCGGTGCTGTGAGGGACAAATTATCGTTCTAAAATCTTCTCATACTCCAGTAAGGACATGTTCCTGTCTTTGCTTTGAGGGACAGATTATCTTTCTAAAATCATCTCATACTGCAGTAGGGACAGGTTCCTCTCGTGGCTGTGAGGGACAGATTAATGTTCTAAAATCATCTCATACTGCAGTAGGGACAGGTTCCTGTCGGTGCTGTGAGGGAAAGATTATCGTTCTAAAACCGTCTCATACAGCATTAGGGACAGGTTCCTGGCGGTGCTGTGAGGTACAGATTATCGTTCTAAAATCATCTCATACTGCAGTAGGGACAGGTTCCAGTCTGTGCTGTGAAGGACAGATTAGCATTCTAAAATCATCTCATACTGCAATAGTGACAGGTTCCTGTCGGTGCTGTGAGGGACAGATTATCGTTCTAAAATCATCTCATTCTGCAGTAGGGATAGGTTCCTGGCGGTGCTGTGAGGGACAGATTATCATTCTAAAATCATCTCATACTGGAGTAGGGACAGGTTCCTGTCGGTGCTGTGAGGGACAGATTAGCGTTCTAAAATCAACTCATACTGCAGTAGGGACAGGTTCCTGTCAGTGCTGTGAGGGACAGATTATCGTTTTAAAATCATCTCATACTGGAGTAGGGAGATGTTCCTGTCGGTGCTGTGAGGGACAGATTATCGTTCTAAAATCATCTCATACTGCAGTAGGGACAGGTTTCTGTCGGTGTTGTGAGGAACAGATTATCGTTTTAAAATAATCTCATACTGTAGTAGGGAGAGGTTCCTGTTGGTGCTGTGAGGGATAGATTATTTTTCTAAAATCATCTCATTCTGCAGTATGGACAGTTTCCTGTCGGTGCTGTGAGGGACAGATTATCGTTCTAAAATCATCTCATACTGCAGTAGAGACAGCTTCCTGTCGGTGATGTGAGGGACAGATTATGGTTCTAAAATCATCTCATACTGATGTAGGGACAGGTTCCTGTCCGCGCTGTGAGGAACAGATTATCGTTCTAAAATCTTCTCATACTCCAGTAAGGACATGTTCCTGTCGGTGCTTTGAGGGACAGATTATTGTTCTAAAATCATCTCATACTGCAGTAGGGACAGGTTCCTCTCGGGGCTGTGAGGGACAGATTAATGTTCTAAAATCATCTCATACTGCAGTAGGGACAGGTTCCTGTCGGTGCTGTGAGGGACAGATTATCGTTCTAAAACCGTCTCATACAGCATTAGGGACAGGTTCCTGTCGGTGCTGTGAGGTACAGATTATCGTTCTAAAAACCTCTCATACTGCAGTAGGGACAGGTTCCTGTCGGTGCTGTGAGGGACAGATTAGTATTCTAAAATCATCTCATACTGCAGTAGTGACAGGTTCCTGTCGGTGCTGTGAGGGACAGATTATCGTTCTAAAATCGTCTCATACTGGAGTAGGGACAGGTTCATGGAGGTGCTGTGAGGGACAGATTATCATTCTAA
Organism: Glandirana rugosa; assembly: GCA_018402905.1. Classification (NCBI taxonomy): domain Eukaryota; kingdom Metazoa; phylum Chordata; class Amphibia; order Anura; family Ranidae; genus Glandirana; species Glandirana rugosa. Next base: position 4,348 of record BLSH010335508.1, read on the forward strand.
AATCATCTCATACTGCAGTAGGGACACGTTCCTGTCAGTGCTGTGAGGGACAGATTAGCGTTCTAAAATCATCTCATACTGCAGTAGGGACAGGTTCCTGTTGGTGCTGTGAGCGACAAATTATCGTTCTAAAATCATCTCATACTGGTGTACCGAGAGGTTCCTGTTCGTGCTGGGAGGGACAGATTATCGTTCTAAAATCGTCTCATACAGCATTATAGAAAGGTTCCTGGCGGTGCTGTGAAGGACAGATTATCGTTCTAAAATCATCTCATACTGGAGTAGGGAAAGGCTCCTGGAGGTGCTGTGAGGGACAGATTATCGTTCTAAAATCATCTCATAATGCAGTAAGGACAGGTTCCTGTCGGTGCTGTGAGGAACAGATTAGCGTTCTAAAATCATCTCATACTGCAGTAGGGACAGGTTCCTGTCAGTGCCGTGAGGGACAGATTATCGTTTTCAAATCCTCTCATACTGGAGTAGGGAGAGGTTCCTGTCTGTTCTGTGAGGGACAGATTTTCATTCTAAAATCATCTCATACTGGAGTAAGGACAGGTTCCTGGTGGTGCTGTGAGGCATAGACTATCGTTATAAAATCATCTCATACTGCAGTAGGGACAGGATCCTGTCGGTGCTGTGAGAGACAAATTATCGTTCTAAAATCATCTCATACTGGTGTACCGAGAGGTTCCTGTTGGTGCTGTGAGGGAAAGATTATCCTTCTAAAATCGTCTCTTACAGCATTAGGGACAGGTTCCTGGCGGTGCTGTGAGGATCAGATTATCGTTCTAAAATCATCTCATACTGGAGTAGGGAGAGGTTCCTGATGCTGCTGTGAGGGACAGATTATCGTTCTAAAATCATCTCATACTGCAGTAGAGACAGGTTCCTGTCGGTGAAGTGAGGGACAGATTATGGTTCTAAAATAATCTCATACTGGTGTAGGGACAGGTTCCTGTCAGTGCTGTGAGGGACAGATTATCGTTCTAAAATCTTCTCATACTCCAGTAAGGACATGTTCCTGTCGGTGCTTTGAGGGACAGATTATCGTTCTAAAATCATCTCATACTGCAGTAGGGACAGGTTCCTCTCGGGGCTGTGAGGGACAGATTAATGTTCTAAAATCATCTCATACTGCAGTAGGGACAGGTTCCTGTCGGTGCTGTGAGGGACAGATTATCGTTCTAAAACCGTCTCATACAGCATTAGGGACAGGTTCCTGGCGGTGCTGTGAGGTACAGATTATCGTTCTAAAATCATCTCATACTGCAGTAGGGACAGGTTCCTGTCTGTGCTGTAAGGGACAGATTAGCATTCTGAAATCATCTCATACTGCAGTAGTGACAGGTTCCTGTCGGTGCTGTGAGGGACAGATTATCGTTCTAAAATCATCTCATACTGGAGTAGGGACAGGTTCATGGGGGTGCTGTGAGGGACAGATTATCATTCTAAAATCATCTCATACTGCAGTAGGGACACGTTCCTGTCAGTGCTGTGAGGGACAGATTAGCGTTCTAAAATCATCTCATACTGCAGTAGGTACAGGTTCCTGGTTGTGCTGTGAGTGACAAATTATCGTTCTAAAATCATCTCATACTGGTGTACCGAGAGGTTCCTGTTCGTGCTGGGAGGGACAGATTATCGTTCTAAAATCGTCTCATACAGCATTATAGAAAAGTTCCTGGCGGTGATGTGAAGGATAGATTATCGTTCTAAAATCATCTCATACTGGAGTAGGGAAAGGCTCCTGGAGGTGCTGTGAGGGACAGATTATCATTCTAAAATCATCCCATAATGCAGTAAGGACAGGTTCCTGTCGGTGCTGTGAGGGACAGATTAGCTTTCTAAAATCATCTCATACTGCAGTAGGGACAGGTTCCTGTCAATGGCGTGAGGGACAGATTATCATTTTAAAATCCTCTCATACTGCAGTAGGGAGAGGTTCCTGTCTGTTCTGTGAGGGACAGATTATCATTTTAAAATCATCTCATATTTCAGTAGGGAGAGGTTCCTGTTGGTGCTCTGTTGGACAAATTATCTTTCTAAAATCATCTCATACTGCAGTATGGACAGTTTCCTGTCAGTGCTGTGAGGGACAGATTATCGTTCTAAAATCATCTCATACTGGTGTAGGGGCAGGTTCCTGTCAGTGCTGTGAGGGACAAATTATTGTTCTAAAATCTTCTAATACCGCAGTAAGGACATGTTCCTGGCGGTGCTGTGAGGGACAGATTATCGTTCTAAAATAATCTCATACTGCAGTGCGGACAGATTCCTGTCGCTGCTGTGAGCGACAGATTATCGTTCTAAAATCATCTCATACTGGAGTAGAAACAGGTTCCTGGCAGTGCTGTGAGGGACAGATTAGTGTTCTAAAATAATCTCATACTGGAGTAAGGCCAGGTTCCTGGTGATGCTGTGAGGGACAGATTATCGTTCTAAAACCATCTCATACTGCAGTAGGGACAGGATCCTGTCGGTGCTGTGAGAGACAAATTATCGTTCTAAAATCATCTCATACTGGTGTACCGAGAGGTTTCTGTTGGTGCTGTGAGGGACATCTCATACTGGAGTAAGGACAGGTTCCTGGTGGTGCTGTGAGGTATAGATTATCGTTCTAAAATCATCTCATACTGCAGTAGGAAAAGGTTCCTGTCGGTGCTGTGAGGGACAGATTAGCATTCTAAAATCATCTCATACTGCAGTAGGGACAGGTTCCTGTCGGTGCTGTGAGTGACAGATTATTGTTCTAAAATCATCTCATACTGCAGTAGGGATAGGTTCCTGGCGGTGCTGTGAGGGACAAATTATCATTCTAAAATCATCTCATACTGGAGTAGGGAGAGGTTCCTGTCGGTGCTGTGAGGGACAGATTAGCGTTCTAAAATCAACTCATACTGCAGTAGGGACAGGTTCCTGTCAGTGCTGTGAGGGACAGATTATCGTTTTAAAATCATCTCATACTGGAGTAGGGAGATGTTCCTGTCGGTGCTGTGAGGGACAGATTATCGTTCTAAAATCATCTCATACTGCAGTAGGGACAGGTTTCTGTCGGTGTTGTGAGGAACAGATTATCGTTTTAAAATAATCTCATACTGTAGTAGGGAGAGGTTCCTGTTGGTGCTGTGTGGGATAGATTATTTTTCTAAAATCATCTCATTCTGCAGTATGGACAGTTTCCTGTCGGTGCTGTGAGGGACAGATTATCGTTCTAAAATCATCTCTTACTGCAGTAGGGACAGGATCCTGTCGGTGCTGTGAGAGACAAATTATCGTTCTAAAATCATCTCATACTATTGAACCGAGAGGTTCCTGTTGGTGCTGTGAGGGAAAGATTATCGTTCTAAAATCGTCTCATACAGCATTAGGGTAAGGTTCCTGGCGGTGCTGTGAGGTACAGATTATCGTTCTAAAATCATCTCATACTGGAGTAGGGAGAGGTTCCTGATGCTGCTGTGAGGGACAGATTATCGTTCTAAAATCATCTCATACTGCAGTAGAGACAGGTTCCTGTCGGTGATGTGAGGGACAGATTATGGTTCTAAAATCATCTCATACTGATGTAGGGACAGGTTCCTGTCCGCGCTGTGAGGGACAGATTATCATTCTAAAATCTTCTCATACTCCAGTAAGGACATGTTCCAGTCGGTGCTTTGAGGGACAGATTATCGTTCTAAAATCATCTCATACTGCAGTAGGGACAGGTTCCTCTCGGGGCTGTGAGGGACAGATTAATGTTCTAAAATCATCTCATACTGCAGTAGGGACAGGTTCCTGTCGGTGCTGTGAGGGACAGATTATCGTTCTAAAACCGTCTCATACAGCATTAGGGACAGGTTCCTGGCGGTGCTGTGAGGTACAGATTATCGTTTTAAAATCATCTCATACTGCAGTAGGGACAGGTTCCTGTCGGTGCTGTGAGGGACAGATTATCATTCTAAAATCATCTCATACTGCAGTAGTGACAGGTTCATATCGGTGCTGTGAGGGACAGATTATCGTTCTAAAATCATCTCATACTGCAGTAGTGACAGGTTCCTGTCGGTGCTGTGAGGGACAGATTATCGTTCTAAAATCATCTCATACTGGAGTAGGGACAGGTTCATGGAGGTGCTGTGAGGGACAGATTATCATTCTAAAATCATCTCATACTGCAGTAGGGACACGTTCCTGTCCGTGCCGTGAGGGACAGATTAGCGTTCTAAAATCATCTCATACTGCAGTAGGGACAGGATCCTGTCGGTGCTGTGAGAGACAAATTATCGTTCTAAAATCATCTCATACTGGTGGACCAAGAGGTTCCTGTTGGTGCTGTGAGGGACAGATTATTGTTCTAAAATCATCTCATACAGCATTAGGGACAGGTTCCTGGCGGTGCTGTGAGGTACAGATTATCGTTCTAAATTCATCTCATACTGGAGTAGGGAGAGGTTCCTGATGGTGCTGTGAGGGACAGATTATCGTTCTAAAACCGTCTCATACAGCATTAGGGACAGGTTCCTGGCGGTGCTCTGAGTACAGATTATCGTTCTAAAATCATCTCATACTGCAGTAGGGACAGGTTCCTTACGTCTTACCTGTATTTGCCTGACCAATAAACAGCAAGCTTATCATTGTTCGTGGAGTGCCGTTTCACCTTTTTCTTTTCCCAGGGACAGGTTCCTGTCGGTGCTGTGAGGGACAGATTAGCATTCTAAAATCATCTCATATTGCAATAGTGACAGGTTCCTGTCGGTGCTGTGAGGGACAGATTATTATTCTAAAATCATCTCACACTGGTGTAGGGACATGTTCCTGTCTTTGCTTTGAGGGACAGATTATCTTTCTAAAATCATCTCATACTGCAGTAGGGACAGGTTCCTCTCGTGGCTGTGAGGGACAGATTAATGTTCTAAAATCATCTCATACTGCAGTAGGGACAGGTTCCTGTCGGTGCTGTGAGGGACAGATTATCGTTCTAAAACCGTCTCATACAGCATTAGGGACAGGTTCCTGGCGGTGCTGTGAGGGACAGATTATCGTTCTAAAATCATCTCATACTGCAGTAGGGACAGGTTCCTGTCTGTGCTGTAAGGGACAGATTAGCATTCTGAAATCATCTCATACTGCAGTAGTGACAGGTTCCTGTCGGTGCTGTGAGGGACAGATTATCATTCTAAAATCATCTCATACTAGAGTAGGGACAGGTTCATGGAGGTGCTGTGAGGGACAGATTATCATTCTAAAATCATCTCATACTGCAGTAGGGACACGTTCCTGTCAGTGCTGTGAGGGACAGATTAGCGTTCTAAAATCATCTCATACTGCAGTAGGGACAGGTTCCTGTCTGTGCTGTAAGGGACAGATTAGCATTCTGAAATCATCTCATACTGCAGTAGGGACAGGTTCCTGTCTGTGCTGTAAGGGACAGATTAGCATTCTGAAATCATCTCATACTGCAGTAGTGACAGGTTCCTGTCGGTGCTGTGAGGGACAGATTATCATTCTAAAATCATCTCATACTGGAGTAGGGACAGGTTCATGGAGGTGCTGTGAGGGACAGATTATCATTCTAAAATCATCTCATACTGCAGTAGGGACACGTTCCTGTCAGTGCTGTGAGGGACAGATTAGCGTTCTAAAATCATCTCATACTACAGTAGAGACAGGTTCCTGTCGGTGATGTGAGGGACAGATTATGGTTCTAAAATCATCTCATACTGGTGGACCGAAAAGTTCCTGTTGGTGCTGTGAGGGACAGATTATCGTTCTAAAATCATCTCATACAGCATTAGGGACAGGTTCCTGGCGGTGCTGTAAAGTACAGATTATCGTTTTAAAATCATCTCATACTGGAGTAGGGAGAGGTTCCTGATGGTGCTGTGAGGGACAGATTATCGTTCTAAAACCGTCTCATACAGCATTAGGGACAGGTTCCTGGCGGTGCTCTGAGTACAGATTATTGTTCTAAAATCATGTCATACTGCAGTAGGGACAGGTTCCTGTCGGTGCTGTGAGGGACAGATTAGCATTCTAAAATCATCTCATATTGCAATAGTGACAGGTTCCTGTCGGTGCTGTGAGGGACAGATTATCGTTCTAAAATCATCTCATACTGGTGTAGGGACATGTTCCTGTCGGTGCTGTGAGGGACAGATTAACGTTCTAAAATCATCTCATACTGCAGTAGGGACAGGATCCTGTCGGTGCTGTGAGAGACAAATTATCGTTCTAAAATCATCTCATACTGGTGGACCGAAAAGTTCCTGTTGGTGCTGTGAGGGACAGATTATCATTCTAAAATCATCTCATACAGCATTAGGGACAGGTTCCTGGCGGTGCTGTAAAGTACAGATTATCGTTTTAAAATCATCTCATACTGGAGTAGGGAGAGGTTCCTGATGGTGCTGTGAGGGACAGATTATCGTTCTAAAACCGTCTCATACAGCATTAGGGACAGGTTCCTGGCGGTGCTCTGAGTACAGATTATTGTTCTAAAATCATGTCATACTGCACTAGGGACAGGTTCCTGTCGGTGCTGTGAGGGACAGATTAGCATTCTAAAATCATCTCATATTGCAATAGTGACAGGTTCCTGTCGGTGCTGTGAGTGACAGATTATCGTTCTAAAATCATCTCATACTGGTGTAGGGACATGTTCCTGTCGGTGCTGTGAGGGACAAATTATCGTTCTAAAATCTTCTCATACTCCAGTAAGGACATGTTCCTGTCTTTGCTTTGAGGGACAGATTATCTTTCTAAAATCATCTCATACTGCAGTAGGGACAGGTTCCTCTCGTGGCTGTGAGGGACAGATTAATGTTGACAGGGAGTGTCGTGGCTATACTTGGACAGTGATGACGTCATACTCTACTAAAATCTTACTATTAGACAGGGAGTGTCGTGGCTGTCCTTGGACAGGGATGACGTCATACTCTACTAAAATCTTACTATTAGACAGGGAGTGTCGTGGCTGTCCTTGGACAGTGATAACGTCATACTCTACTAAAATGTTACGATTAGACAGGAAGTGTCGTGTCTGACCTTGGACAGGGATGACGTCATACTCTACTAAAATCTTGCTATTAGACATGGAGTGTCGTGGCGGTCCTTGGACAGGGATTACGACATACTCTGCCAAAATCTCGCTATTAGAAAGGGAGTGTCGTGGCTGTCCTTGGACAGGGATGACGTCATACTCTACTAAAATCTTGTAATTAGACAGGGAGTGTCGGTGCTCTCCTTGGACAGGGATGACGTCATACTCTACTAAAATCTTTC
>BLSH010335508.1:45826-56099 GCA_018402905.1 Glandirana rugosa
ACTGTCCATGAGCCCATGAGACTACCCGTCCACTGTCCATGAGCCCCTGAGACTACCCGACCACTGTCCATGAGCCCATGAAACTACCCAACCACTGTCCATGAGTCCATGTGACTACCCGTCCACGAGTACCTGTCACCTGCCCATCAGAGTACCCGAGTACCTGTCATCTGCCCATCAGAGTACCCGAGTACCTGTCACCTGCCCATCAGTGTACCTGAGTACCTGTCACCAACCCATCAAAGTACCCGAGTACCTGTCACCAGCCCATCAGAGTCCCCGAGTACCTGTCACCTGCCCATCAGAGAACCTGAGTACCTGTCACCAGCCCAGCAAAGTACCCGAGTACCTGTCACCAGACCATCAGCGTACCCAAGTACCTGTCACCAGACCATCAGCATACCAGAGTACCTGTCACCAGCCCATCTGAGTACCCAAGTACCTGTCACCAGCCCATTAGCATACCCGAGTACCTGTCACCTGCCCACCTGAGTACCTGAGCACCTGTCACCTACCCACCTGAGTACCCGAGTACATGTCACCTGCCCTTCAGATTACCCGAGTACCTGTCACCAACCCATCTGAGTAACTGAGTACCTATTTGCAGCCCATCAGAGTACCCAAGTACCTTTTACCAGTCCATCAGATTACCCGAGTACCTGTCTCCAACCCATCAAAGTACCCAAGTACCTATCTGCAGCCCATCAGAATACCTGAGTACCAATCTGCAGACCATCAGAGTACTCGAGTACCTATCTGCAGCCCATGCCTCATAGACTATACCTCGGGTGTTTGCTTTCCATAATGGGGTCATTTTGGGGGTAATTGCACTGTCCTGGTGCTCCAGGGCCTTCAAAAGTGTGATAGGTAGGAATTAAATTTTATGTGTAATTTATGCTCCTAGAATGCCTGGCGGTGCTCTCTGCATGTTTGGCCTCTGTATGTGGCCAGGGCGTGAAAAAGGCTCACACATGTGGTATTGCCATGTGGGATGAGTAGCAGAATATATTTTGGGGGTTAATTTTTGCTATGTACATGCTATGTGTTAGAAATATCTTATAAATTGACCACTTTGTGTAAAAATAAAAACGTTTTCATTTTCTTTCCACGTTTTTCCAAGACTTGTGAAAAAAATGAACCATTCAATAGACTCATAATGCCTCATAGAATATATGTTGGGGTGTTTGCTTTCCAAAATGGGGTCATTTTGTGGGTAATTCCATTGTCTTGGTGCTCCAGGGCCTTCAAAAGTGTAATAGGTGGTTTGGAAATTAGATGTGAAATTTCTGCTCCTAGAATGCCTGACGGTGCTCCCTGCATGTTGGACCTCTCTATGCGGCCAGGCTGTGTAAAAGTCTCACACATGTGGTATTGCCATACTCAGAATGAGCAGCAGAATATATTTTGGGGGTCATTTTTGCTATGTACATGCTATGGGTTAGAAATATCTTATAAATTGACCACTTTGTGCAAAAATAAAAGCGTTTTCATTTTCTTTCCATGTTCTATGAAGACTTGTGGAAAAAAATTAACCATTCAAAAGACTCATAATGCCTCATGGAATATACGTTGGGGTGTTTGCTTTCCAAAATGGGGTCATTTTGTGGGTAATTGCATTGTCCTGGTGCTCCAGGGCCTTCAAAAGTGTAATAGGTCGTTAGGAAATTAGATGTGAAAATTCTGCTCCTATAATGCATGATGGTGCTCCCTGCATGTTGGACCTCTCTATGTGGACAGGCTGTGAAAAGTCTCACACATGTGGTATCACCATACTCGAGGCGAGTAGCAGAATGTATTTTTGGGTGTAATTGGAAGTATGCATATGCTGTGTGTGAGAAATAACTTGTTATGACAATTTTGTGCAAAAAAAATAAATAAATCATTTCTTAATTTTCCCAAGAATTGTGGGAAAAAAGTACAACTTCAAAAAACTCCCTCTTACTGAATACCTTGGAATGTCTACTTTTCAAAAGGGGGTAATTTGGGGGGTATTTGTACATTTCTGACATTTCAGGGCCTCAAGAAATGAGATAGGCCATCAGTACCTCAGATGTGATCAATTTTCAATGATTGCCACCATTGCTTGTAGACTGTATAACTTTCACACAGACCAAATAATATACACTTATTTGGGTTATTTTTACCAAAGATAGGTAGCAGTATAGGTTTTGGCCCAAATGTATGAACAAAAATGACTTATGTGCAAAATGTTATCAAAGAAACTAAAATTTTTTTTTTTTCAAAATTTTTTCACTTATGTCGCAAAAAATAAAATACCCAGAGGTTATTAAATACCACCAAAAGAAAGCTCTGTTTGTGTGAAAAAAATAATAAAAATTTTGTTTGGGTACAGTGTAGCATGAGAGAGTAATTGTTATTCAAAGTGTGAGAGCGCTGAAAGCTGAAAATTGGTCTGGGCAGGAAGGTGGTATAAACGTCTTGTATTGAAGTGGTTAATACACCACGTCAAGTGTACTATATATCATATGTACAGTGTACACTAATATATTTTACACTGTGCATATATATATATATATATATACACTAGACTGTATATATATATACAGTATATATATATATATGTGTTGTTTTTTTTTCCCCTACACTAACCTGTCTGCACTGACAGATAGATTTGATATTTCTCCCTATCTATCTAGCTAGCTAGCTATCTATCTTTTCTATTTTTTTTCTATTTTTTAACACAGGTAAGAAAGCTACCTAGCTAAACTGCCTGTATTCAGGAACCAAAGCTATCTGTCTAACACCAACACACTACATAGAGCCGCTGTACAAGCGGCTTTATATAGTGTGGGGCGTGGATTGAGGCTGCTGTGCAGTGATTGGCTAAAGGAAACCTGCCTTTAGCCAATAAAAGCTCTCACAGCAGGCCACCCGCTGATTGGCCAAAGCATTCTGCCGCCATTTGAAAGCATTATGGGGCTTGCAAAGTTGCCACGAATGCCCCATAATGTTCGGGGAAACCCAAACGATCGGCCACCCGATGTTCGGGTCGAACATCAAGCTCATCCCTGTTTTGCATGTATGATTTCAACTTTGCACCTGTTTAGTACGTTGCAAGTTACATTTAATTCCCTATCTGATTATTTGGTGATGTATTCTCTTAAATGGTAGATATGGGGGTTAATTTATTAAAGGCAAAAAACCCTGTTGCACTCTGCAAAGACATTTGCTCCAGAGGTTGTTAAATGAGGGTAAGCTCTGCTGACTTCCACCATCCAACCAAGTGCAAACAAAAATGCATTTTCATTTAATTTTCCTTGCATGTGATTGGATATTCTTTGCAAAATGAAGTTTCATCTGATTTCCTAAGTTCTGGAGCAAATGTGTTTGTAAAGCACACTTGCACGTGCAAAGTGACAGTCTATTTCTCTTTAACAACTCAACCCCTATATCTAGCCTTTAACAGAATATATATTCAGATAGGGAGATAGTAAATTGACCCCTAAGGGTTATATTTGAGTGCTAGAGTAAATACCTGTTTTAGAATGAGAGTTAGGTGTTAGGTCACGTTAAACATTTTGTTTAAGGTTTAGGTGAAGTGGTAAAGTTAAGTGGCAAAGAAGGGGAATTAGACCTACAAATTTAATTTTCTGAGATTATGTTTTAGAATTGGATTAAAACTGAATTTAGTTATAAGCAGGTATTGGCTAAAATACTACAGGCATGTGTATTCTTACTGTGTTCTTTATGAATTTCTTCCAGATGTGTGTAGTAATCCAGCATGAAAGTTTGCCTCTGGGCTGGAGCCTTTTGGAATTAAGACCAGTCACTGCTGCTCTCTCTCCTTGTGAATGACGACTGGTCTTGTATCTGCCCTCCTTCTCTAGTTTTCTGCAGGTAGCATGTAGCTGGAGCATCTGCTGCCCCCACCCCTAGCCCTACTCTGTTCGCAAGCTACAGTATCTCATAAAAGTGAGTACACCCCTCACATTTTTGTAAATATTTTATTATATATTTTCATGTGACAACACTTAAGAAATTACATTTTGCTACAATGTAAAGTAGTGAGTGTACAGCTTGTATAACAGTGTAAATTGTACGTTCCTTCAAAATAACTCAACACGCAGCCATTAATGTCTAAACTACTGGCAACAAAAGTGAGTACACCCCTAAGTGGAAATGTCCAAATGGGCCAAACTAGCCATTTTCCCTTCCTGGACTCAAGTGATTTGTTAGTGTTACGAGGTCTCAGGTGTGAATGGAGAGCAGGTATGTTAAATTAGGTGTTATCGCTCTCACTCTCTCATACTGGTCACTGGAAGTTCAAAATGGCACCTCATGGCAAAGAACTCTCTGAGGATCTAAATAAATAATTGTTGCTTTACATAAAGGTGGCCTAGGCTGTAAGAAGATTGCCAAGACCCTGAAACTGAGCTGCAGCATGGTGGCCAAGACCATACAGTGGTTTAACAGGACAGATTCCACACAGAACAGGCCTCGCCATGGTCCACCAAAGGACTTGAGTGCACATGCTCAGCGTCATATCCAGAGGCTGTCTTTGGGAATAGATGTATGAGTGCATTGCTGTAGCGGTTTAAGGGGTGGGGGGTCAGCCTGTTAGTGCTCAGACCATACACTGCACACTGCATCAAATTGGTCTGCATGTCTGTCGTCCCAGAAGGAATCCTCTTCTAATAATGATGCACAAGAAAGCCCACACACAGTTTGCTGAAGACAAGCATACTAAGGACATTGATTACTGGAACCTGTGGTCTGATGAGACCAAGATAAACGTATTTGGTTCAGATGGTGTCAAGCATGTGTGGAGGCAACCAGGTGAGGAGTACAAAGACAAGTGTGTCTTGCCCACTGTCAAGCATGCTGGTGGGAGTGTCATGGTCTGAGGCTGCATGAGTGCTCCCGGCACTGGGGAGCTACAGTTCATTGAAGGAACCATGAATGCCAACATATACTGTGACATAATGAAGCAAAGCATGATCCCCTCCCTTCGGAGACTGGGCCACAGGGCAGTATTCCAACATGATAACAACCTCAAACACACCTCCAAGACAACCACTGCCTTGCTAAAGAAGCTGAAGGTAAAGGTGATGGACTGACCAAGCATGTCTCCAGATCTAAACCCTATTGAGCATCTGCAGGGCAACCTCAAATGGAAGGTGGAGGAGCGCAATGTCTCTAACATCCACCAGCTCAGTGATGTCATCATGGAGTGGTGGAAGAGGACTTCAATGGCAACCTGTGATGCTCTGGTGAAATCCATGCCCAAGAGGGTTAAGGTGGTGCTGGAAAATAATGGTGGCGACACAAAATATTGACACTTTGGGCCCAATTTGGACATTTTCACTTAGGGGTGTACTCACTTTTGTTGGCAGCAGTTTAGACAGTAATGGCTGTGTGTTGAGTTATTTTGAGGGTACAGCAAATTTACACTGTTATACAAGTTGTACACTCACTACGTTACATTGTAGCAAAGTGTCATTTCTTCAGTATTGTCACATGAAAAAATGTAATAAAATATTTTCAAAAGTGTGAGGGTTGTACTCACTTTTGTGAGATACTGTATATGCAGCATAGCAACTACTACTTTTAAGCACAAGGTAGGATTATGTGCCTGTTGAGGGCTATATGGCATTTCAATTACATTGTTGTGCCTGGAGTTCAGCTTTAAGTGTCAGTTAGGATATATTAGAGTTTAAGGATTCATAAAGGAACTGCTTTACATTGCTTTCTTTCTTGAAAGCTCTGCTCCAATCATTTCTGTACTAGTTTTTTGGCTTAAAAACTTAAACATTTAAACATCCTCTCATTGTCATCTTCCTTTACTATCAAAATGTCATCATCATTAGCTACTGCTAGTGTACAGTACTTTTGCTGGCAGAAATCCTAAAAGCTGCATGCACATCTTTTTATATCCCTTCCTAATCTATACAATCATTAATCATAAAATGGATGGATGGGCAGTTATTTAGCCAAGATCTTGGTAGTGTAGCCAATACTTGTTAGTAAGTTGTGGTGGAAGTGGAACATTTAATTCTTTACAGCAAATATTCTTGCTAGTTTAATTTTTAGCATAACATGAATGACTTATTGCAAACTGGAGAACATAAACATATTATTTTATGAGCACATATTTTTTAGCTATTTTAACACAATATTTACCTTGTAAGGTCAAAAGCTTAGTTTTAATCTGGAATTAATAATTATTTAATAAATTACTGCATATTACTTATTTAATGAGTACCCCATTAAAGTCAAAGAGAGGAAACCTTGTAAAAAAACCTTCATTTTCAAGGCTAATAGGCACAGGATTGTAAATGGGGCAGAGAGAATGGCACACTTGCTGGGGGGGACATGTACCAATGCAAAAAATAAAATCAAAAATACTGTTCAACAGGGAGCAGCTCTTTTAATAAGGCCTAAAGTGATGCATTAAAAAGACACAATTTCTGTAAAACCATGCTTGGGTTTTATCACTAAATTAAATTGCCCTGCTTACTTTACATTAAAAAAATTGCATGAGGACCTCATAATCAAACAAAAGACATGCAGATTTGAGGACTGCCTTGGGGGACATGTACCAATGAACAAAATGTAAAAAATACCATTCATCCAGGAGTACCTCCTTTAATGAGGCTTAACTACTTGCCGACTGTGCTATAGAGGAACGACGGCTACAGTGCGGCCGGCCAGTTCTGAGAGAGCATCATATGATGTCCTCCTGTGATTGTGCCCATTGTGACGTGTGGGCGGCCTGCTCTGTGATCGATGTGTCCTCCCTTTGTGTGAAAAAGACATCTACACTGTTAATCAGGGCACTGATTATCAGTGTCCTGATTATCAGTGCAGTCCCAACAGTGCCTACCAGTACTATCTATCAGTGCCCACCAGTGCTGCCAATCAGTGTCCACCAGTGCTGCTAATTCATGCTCATAAGTGCTGCCAATCAGTGCCCATCAATGCCTCCTCATTAGTGTCACCTATCAGTGCTGCCAATCTGTGCCCAGCAGTGCCACCTACCAGTGCCCATCAGTGCCACCTATCAATGTGCATCAGTTTTTGTCTTATCCTTTCACACACTATTTCATTATCATTCCCTCTGTATCACACACAACTTCCCCCCATCCCCCACATCCTCACACTGGTTATACACTTTTCCCACTTACCATTGTTCACTCACAACCTTCCAACATATGTTCACTTATTCACAGGCACACACTGCTGGAGGCCTCCTCCCCATGCCGGGCGCCCCCTGGTCGGGGCTGCTGCCCTACCCCTCGCCTCAGCCCCCGGACCCATTGATCCCGGGCGAAGCCTGCGCCCCGGTGTTCCCTCGCCACTGCTTGGATATGGTAGGTAGAGCCATGACTAGGTACCCCTGGGGTGGTGGGATATCCCTCTCCCCCCCTTTTTTCACCCCTATGATGTCTATAGTCAAACATTGTTTTTTCATCTATTTCAGATGAATATTTTATCTGCTCCTGACGAGTGATTGTAATTATCACGAAACGCGTAGAGCTACTGACTATTCATTGTTCTATATCTTATCAACAACAGTATTACCTTATTGGCTGATTTTTCGCCAAGGGGGATCTGATGTCTGATATCTCGTATCTTCACAGCATAGACAATTGCCTTCAGATGACCCCAAAGATAAAAGTCTAAAAGTCACCCGGTATTGGTTTTTACTGACCATAAAAACCATAAAAAACCATATGCTGTGAAGATACGAGATGTGCAGCACCTGAAACTACGGATACTGGAAGCCTGTGCTAGCATTTCTCCTGCGGTGTTGCTATCAGTGTGTGAAGAGTGGGAGAAGAGGGTTGCATTGACAATCCAACACAATGGGCAGCACATTGAACACATTTTATAAGTGGTCAGAAACTTGTAAATAACTCATGAAAGAATAAAGTTACGTTAAAAGCAAACACACCATTGTTTTTCTTGTGAAATTCCCAATAAGCTTGATGTGTCACATGACCCTCTTCCTATTGAAAAAACAAAAGTGGGATTCAAAATGGCCAACTTCAAAATGCCTGCCATGGTCACCACCCATCTTGAAAAGTTTCCCCCCCCCACATATACTAATGTGCCACAAACAGGAAGTTAATATCACCAACCATTCCCATTTTATTAAGGTGCATCCATATAAATCCCCCACCCTGTATATATATATATAATTCAAAGAAGCACCGGGTGAGGTGCACATCAATGTAGAAGTCTGTGCCAACAATCAGACCCTCCCATGGAACTAGTAATATAGAAAAAAGTTCAAGGGATTGCTGCACAAGAATTTATTGTATCCACATGTAAAATCACATACAGGCTGTCATGTGGTACAAAGTTACGGTTTCGGGCTACAACAGATAACGCCCTTCTTCAGCCAACTAACACAGACAACTAACTGAATCACATACAAAAGTAGATAACTCTAAAGAGACACATGGAACCAATTAACTAATTAGACACACAAGAACAATCAGTTTAACTCATAATGGTAACAAAAGCGCAATGTGTCAATGAAGATGGACAAAAAAATGAATCGCCTCACACACTATGAGTATAAATCAGTAAGGTTACCTGGGATCAGAGAACAAAGGAAAAAAGGAAAAAAAGAGTTTTACACATGGATCAAAAATTATCCTAAAATATATATTGCAAATAAAAGTGAGATTTATGGGATCAGTGAGAATACAGATATCAAAATGACAGGAAATTATTTACAAAAGTATAATAAGAAAACTCAAATGGACTAGTAGATAAATTCACAGGTAATCACTTATAAAAAGAGGTATAAATCATAATCTGAGTTCAACCCCTTAGGGTATAATGTACCCAAACGCTGTATCCAGGATACCTCATGGCGTTTAAGGGTTAGCTCTCTGTTACCTCGCCTTCTGTTCCGAGGGACATCATCAATGACCATATATTAAAGTTGGGAACTAGAATGCCGATATTCGACAAAATGTCTGGCCACTGGTTGATCTAATTTATCCCTAATGGCATACTTATGCCTAGCGATTCTTTCCTTAACTTTTTGGGTAGTCTCACCCACATAAACCAGCCCGCACGGACACTTAATAATATATATAACAAAGAGGACTGGTAGGTATAATATGACCAAATAGGGATATTATAACCTTTACGGGGATGGCAAAAAGAGCCACCCTTAATCATATTGGAGCAGTGAATGCAGTTCAAGCAAGGGAAAGATCCCTTGTTCCTAGGTCCTAAAAAGATAGTAGAGGGGGTAGGGGCATGGTATTAGTCAGCCCTTACCAAATGGTTATATAGAGTTTTACCCCGGCGATAAGAGGGTAGTGGGGGATGAATAAATTCAGTAACTGATGGGTATTGCTAACCCAAAATGGACCAATGTTTTTTGATAATATTATGGACCTGCCATGAAAACGGATGATATTGAGTAATAAACGGTTGTCTACCAACAGAACCCTTATTCCTTTTGGAAGGCACCTCACGGCGCGCCCTCATCAATAATTCATGGGGATATCCCCGTTGTAACTTGTGTTGCATTTCATTGAGCCGCAATTCACATGTGCCTACATCATTCACAATCCAAGATACCCATGCAAACTGGGAACGGGGAATGGAGTCCAATGCTGGGTCTGGGGTGATATTGAAATCTCCACACCAAATCACTGCACCTTTTTGTATCTTTACTACCTTTTTGTTGATTTTTCGGATGAATCGGAGTTGGTGAGTGTTGGGTGCGTAAATAGCGACTATGGTGTACCATTCCTTGTTGAGTGTACCGGTTACAATTAACCACTTGCCGACCGCCAACCGCAGGTTGACGGCGACAAGGTGGTTCGTTATCGCAAATCGCCGTCATACGACGGCGGCTGCAATAACGCGCACTGCGCGCGCGCGCGCGCCGCTGGAGGCGCGCCCGCGCGCTCACTGTGTTCGGGGAGGGCCAGGGAGCGGGTGCGGCGGCTTCGATTGCCGCCGGCTACCCGCGATGGCCCCCCCGGAGCGAGTGAGCGGAGGTCCGTGTATGTAAACACGGACCTCCGCTCTGTGTGAGGGGGAAGGGCTGTGATCACAGCCTTCCTTTACGTGAAGGCTGTGACCACTTCCCTTCCCCAGCTAGGGCATCCCCCATACAGTTAGAACACGCCCAGGGAACATAGTTAACCCTTAGCGCGCCCCCTGCAGGTTAACCCCTTCACTGCCAATGGCATTTACACAGTAATCAGTGCATTTTTATAGCACTGATCGCTGTATAAATGCCAATGGTCCCAAAAAAGTGTCAAAATGGTCCGACATG
>BLSH010335508.1:56249-70732 GCA_018402905.1 Glandirana rugosa
TATGAATGTCGGTTACGCGGTGTTTTTTTTCTTCCCTCATGATAATCGAAAGTTCTTGAGTAATAGAAAGGTTCAACTTTGTACGAGTCTAGTCTTACGTGCGATAAATTGGTGAAGTCGGGCCTTCCTAAAGGTCGAAATCCTGGCCTCGGGAAAAACGCTAAGCCGCGACGCAGCGAAATTGACTTTTGACGCGCCAGCACGCTGCAACATGGGTTTGTTTTAAACGCAGGAAAAAAAGGGTGTTTATCTCGAAAGAAAACCACCATAAACTAGTGGAGACGCAGTAAAGACTAGCGGCGGGTACAACGTCGCACGACCGCGCAGTTTTCAGTTAAAGCGACGCAGCGCCGAATCGCAAAAAGGGCTCCGGTCCTAAAGCTGGAAATCCTTCCGGGCTGAAGTGGTTAAATAGCGTGCATTCTGATCTGAGCATGTTTCAACTTGGAAAGATAATGAGTTCTTGAAAGCTAATAGTACTCCCTTCTTTTTTTTGTGGCGCATTGGCTGTAAGTATATAGAAAATTTGCGGGAAGTGCATTTGGGGGTTTGTCCTTGCAGAAATGTGTTTCCTGCACGCTGAGGATTTCGCAATCGGTCCGTGACGCTAGTTTCCACAGGGAGGCACGCTTGGAAGGGTGGTTCAGACGTTTGCATTTATAGATAGTATTTTTACTATTTTTGAGTGTGGGGTTGGTTATTGGTGATGAGAAGCTTCTGAGTTAATGTAGTTGGTAACAACCTGGTTTATGCTCAGTTGTGGTTTGTTGGTATTTTGCCAATGCGGAGTGCTCAATTTAGTATAGTCAAGAGTACAGTGAATGTGTATGTTAACAACCTTGGTGCTTGAAGTAGCGAAGGCTCCACAAACTGGGAGCGTAAAAGAAATCAAGAAAAATCAAAAACAAGAGAAACTAAAAGAAAACAAAACTATACTTATCTCTTCCTGTAAACTTGCACAACTGGTGCAACGGAAGTCGGGTTGGAGGTGAGAATAAGTTCTTAGGGCCGAATGACCGAGTGAACCGTCTAGGAACTTGAGATGCCCACCGTTTTTAGGTGGGTTGGCGGTATTTGGCTGGTCTTTGCTGCAGGGGTTGAGGATGCGTGGAGTCTTCAGTGCTTTGGTCCATCGCGGAGTTGTCCGGTGATTCTGGGATGATACCCCATTCTTGTAACAGCTGCATCCCTGTTTGGATGGAGGAAATCACATGTTTAGTACCATGGTGCACAATATAAATTTTTGAGGGAGCTATCCACTGATATTGGATGTGATTGTTCTGAAGAGTTTTGGTGATGTTGTTGAGCTGCCTTCTGTAGCTGAGCGTGTGCTGTGAAAGATCTGCATAAATTTGGAGCTGGCTATATGGGTCTGGTAGGGATCCAAGAGCTTTTGCCTTTTGCATTAGTTGTTCCTTAATGTGGTAAAAGTGAATTTGTAGTATCACATCTCTAGGAACTGTGTCCGGAAGAAAGGCTGGTTTAGGGAGCCTGTGTATGCGATCGATTACTATCTCTATATTCTTGGTGTCAGGTAGAAGGGACTTAATCAGACCTCTGGCATATGAGGGCAGGTCCGCCGGTTGAATTGTTTCAGGAACCCCGCGTAGCTTAACGTTGTTCCTTCTGGACCTGTCCTCAATGTCCGCTATTTTGTCCTTTAACCATTTAGTGTCCTGGTTCTGATCCTCTTGTGCATCAATAATGTCGTTAACTGTGTGAGTGATATCTCTAATATTTGTCTCTATATGAGTAACCTTGCGGTCCAGCGTTTCCATGCCCTGGCTTACTCTGTGCATCACTGATAACATGTCTGCTTGGATGGAGCTCCTCAGGGACATTAACATGTCCTTGAGCGTGTTGTCTAGTACTGGTTGTCCCATAGTGGGGAAGGCCGCAATGGGGTCTGGCGTATTGGGTTTCTCTGGTAGTGTGGAGATAAAGTATGGCGTATGTCTTACCTCCCCAATTGCTGGTGCTTTATCTAGGTGCATCTTTGCTTTGGCAGGGCTTGCAGAGATTGTTGTGCCTGGTGGGGACACCTCCTTGTTGAGGATGTTACCTTTGTGCAGCGCTGTATGCCATTCGGATTGTTCAGCCGTGGCTCGCTGTGAAGCTCGTGGAGCTGGCCCCGGCTCTGTGTAAATTTAGCCCGCCGAGGCACCATCTTGACCGCGCCTCGGCTGGTACATGTAGGCCGTGAGTTTGTTCGGCCTCCTCTCCATTTTCCTCTTGAGCGGCATCATTCCCGCTTGGATCAGGAGTTGTTCCCCCTGCAATCCAGGTGGTTAGTGTCACGATGGGCCGCTGAATGTCGCTGATAACACGGTTCTCGGCTGAAGCTCTGTCCTTAGGCAGCCATCAAGCTTGCACGCTGGCCACACCCCCGCTGGCAACCCTTCTTTATCCACATTACAAGGGTAAAGTTGCAGAGCTTATCCTGCCTGTGCAGAGGGAGCAGAGGATGAAACATCTTCAGGATACCTTGAAGAAAAGTTTGTGCAACGCCTTTCCAGATCCTGGGAAGCTACCATGTCCTGGTGCTGGACGTGTTTCTGAAGCTTTGGTCGTTCAGAGGCAGAGCAGTGGAGAAGGTGGCCGACTGACCGATGCCTTTAAAAAATGTTTCAGTCCTCAGCGCCCAGGCCTTATAGGTTCAAGCAACCATCGTCAGTGCCTGCATTATATGGTGCAGGAATATATAGCGGCGAGAGCGGCGAGAGCAGACTTGGAGACCTTTTCAACTGAGCATCCACTGAGTTACTGGGTCTTGAGGATGGACCACTGGCTGGAACTTGCTGAATATGCAATTGAGCTACTAGCCTGTCCTGAATTCAGCGTGCTTTCTGAATGGACATTCCGTGCTGCTGGAAGGTTCGTAACCGATCAAAGAGTGCGCCTATCCACAGACTGAGTTGATAGGCTCACTTTTATAAAAATGAATCAGTCCTGGATCAGCAGCTATCAAACCCCTGATGCTAATGCAACTGATTCAATTTGCTAGGGATCTGGGATCCCTTGAAGACTGCCACTGCTCCTATTCCTCCTGTCCATAATCTAGAACGATATTTTGTAATTAGGGCACCACCAACACCCAAAGCACAATTTTTCTTCACCTGTTTTACAGGGGCATGCCATAACAATTTTTTAACTAATTTACAACAGCAGGGCCCGTTCATGCACCCAACAAGAGTACTGCGAGGGGTTACAGTGTTCTGGCACCGCCAACACCCAAAGCCCAATTTTTCAGCACCTGTTTGAATGGGGCATGTCATCACAATTTTTAAACTAATTTACAACAGCAGGGCCCGTTCCTGCACCCAACAAGAGGAACTGCAAAGGGTTACAGCGTTCTGGCACCGCCAACACTCAAAGCCCAATTTTTCAGCACCTTTTTGACTGGGGCATGTCATCACAATTTTTAAAATAATAACAGCAGGGCCTGCACCAAAATTAAAAAAAAAAAATTGCGTGGGGGTTGCCCCCAAAATCCACACCAGGCCCTTCGGGTCTGGTATGGATTTTAAGGGGAACCTCGTGCCAATTTTTTTTTTAAAAATGACGTGGGGTCTCCCCAAAATCCAAACCTGGCCCTTCAGGTCTGGTATGGATTTTAAGGGGACCCTGTGCCAAAATTAAAAAAAATAACATGGGGGTCCCCCCAAAGTCCATACCAGGCCCTTCAAGTCTGGTATGGGTTTTAAGGGGAACCCCACGCCAAATTTAAAAAAAATGGTGTAGGGGTCCCTCCAAAATCCAAACCAGACCCTAATCCAAGCACGCAGCCCTGGCATGGCAGGAGGGGGTGGGGACAAGCGAGCGCCCCCTCTCTGAACCATACCAGGCCACATGCCCTCAACATGGGGAGGGTGCTTTGAGGTCCCCCCAAAGCACCTTGTCCCAATGTTGATGGGGAGAAGGGCCTCATCCCCACAACCCTTGCCAGTGGTTGTGGGGGCCTGCAGGCGGGGGGCTTATTGGAATCTGGAAGCCCCCTGTAATAAGGGGGCCCCCAGATACCGACCCCCCCATGTGAATAGGTATGGGGTTTTTGACAAGACCTTTATTGTGTAAAATAGCTCTTTTTCTTTCTTCGTCCATCTTCTCCTGCCTCGGTCCTTCTGGTCTTCTGCTTCTTCTTTTGGTCTTCTTCCTTCCTTTCTTCTTCTTCAATCCTCATCTTCTTCTTCCATCACTCCTGCTCCTGCTGCCACAGCCTTGCAGTCCAGAGGCGTCTCCCAGAATGGGCGGTCTGCAGTCTGTCATTTATCTTATAGGTAAGGGCGGGGCCACCCAGTGATGTAACCGAGTGATCCTGCCCCCTTCTGTCATCATTAGTTGTCGAAGGGGGCGGGTTACCCATTTACATCACCGGGTGACCCCGCCCCTTCTTATAAAAGAAATGTCAAACTGAAGACCGCCAGTTCTGGGAGGCACCTCTGGGTGGCACAGCTGCGGCAGCAGGAGCGGGGGCACTGAAAGAAGAAGGAAGAAGAAGATGAATATTGAAGACAAAGAGAGAAAGGAAGAAGATCGAAAGAAGAAGCATAAAATTTTTTTAATTTTGGTGCGGGGTTCCCCTTAAAATCCATACCAGACCTGACGTTGTGAGCCATGCTATGCCCGGGGCAGTTGGAGAAAGGGATGGGGATTTCCAACAAATGGAATCTCTGATGAGGCTTGTGGTGCAAGAATCCCTTAAAGAGTTGGGTATAAGCCACACGCAATGTCCAACGGCCATCCATCTGTGAAGACCTCAGACAGTGAGGCAGAGGGAGATGAGAGTCACTTTGCCATTGTGATGCCTTTGGCCACGGCAATGAAGGGGGCATTTACATGGGTAGAACCTGTAGAGTCTCCTGCGGAGCAAGAGGAAGTTCCTTAAGCACCTCTAGAGAAAGCGTTCTAATTTTTACATTCCTAATGGAACTAAGGGACATAATTTTGGATATGTGGACGCAGTATTCAAGAGCATTTTTAGATGAAGCGGCCAGAGACTCGTGCGTTCAGGAGCCGGAGCTAGCGTCGGTTTCCATGGTGAAGTTTTAATTGACATCATTCGCATAGTGGTTATGCTCTCATTAGTTACGGCTCAGTGAGCGATATGGCTGTGGCTTTGGCTTGCTGGCCCTGCCTATAGCAGGTGTGGTGTAAGATCCCTTTGAGGGAGCTTCATCTTTTGGCAATAGCACCATAACCCACAGTTGTCAAGTCAGGGTCTTGCCTCAGGATCGGTGCCTGCTAGGCCAGAAGATGACACAGTCTATAAGACAAAGTTCATCCCATCCGGGGGTCACACGCTTTTACAGACCAGGTCAGGATTTTAGGAGGAACTGGTGAAGAGGCCAGATATTCCTTTAAACATCTGTAAAAATAATTTGACCTCTGGTATTTGAGAAGCTGAGTTTGGGCCTCAGACTATTGAAACGTCAAAACGGTTGTTTCATATGCCTCACTCTGAGGTAAAGAAGCATATACTCTTGTATTACGTAAAGTCTCTGGTGTCGCAAGGTGCTGCTGTGCCAGTCCCAGAATGTGGAAGATTTCAGGGCATGTACTTGCCCCTCTTTATGGGCATGAAGAAGAAGAACAGCTTGCAGAGGCCGGTTATAGACCTCACATACCTAAAACAATTTTCGTCAAAAGGAGAAGTTTCAGACGGAGACATTGTGCCTGATTCATACGGGGCCCAGCCAGGCAACTGGCTTGTTTCCATAGACCTAAAGATGCTTACTTACAAGTGCCCATTGTAGAAGTCTTTTGCAAGTTTTGCAGTGGTTCACTGTAGGTCAAGACCATTTCCAGCTCACTTGTCTACCATGCAGGCTTTCATCATCTCCCGGCATATATTATTGGTAGATATAGTCTTTATCAAAACAAAGGGCATACGCCTGCATCGTTACCTGAATGACCTTCTCCCACTATCCCAAGACAGAGGGCAGCTGCTGGAGCCCAGAGCTCAGGTCTGTTCAATGCTTCTCAAATTTGGCTGGCTGCTGAATATGGAAAAGAGCCATCTGGAGCCCACTCAGTCTCTTGTGTACCTTGGGGCTCAGTTCAATATAATCAAGAGGATCATTGCTTTGCTTTTGGATCCCAATGATCTGGAACAGAATACTTCTGGCCCTGTCTTCTTCCCACCTGCGCATCTTTCAGTGTCTAAAATTATTGGCGCTATTGTGTCTATGGATCCAATGGTCAAGTGGATGCTCTGGAGAATGCGGCCCTTCCAGAAGGGGGTTCTCCAGCAGTGGGAGCCAGGAAACAGAATTCAGATCATCTACATAACCTCAGTCATGAGAGAGAGTCCCTGGTGTCTGCAATGGAGATACTTACTCATTTGCCATTCCATTATCCCATTTCCTGGTTCACAATCACGTCCGACGCCAGCAATGTGGAATGGGGGCTTACTGCCTATCGGGGATAGCTCAAGGCAGGTGGGGCTGTCAGCTTCACAAGATTGTGCTGAACATTTGGAAACTACGGGCCGCCTTCTGCACCCCATCTCAGCAGCTTATGTCCCTGGAGTCCAGAATATTCTAACAAACTTTCTTTCCAGAGCACAATTACACAACAACGAATGGTCTCCCAATGTGGGGGTTTCAGGCAGATTTGGTCCATGGGGGTCAGTCCATAAGTCGATCTGTTTGCCTCCCTGTGCAACAAGAAGTTAGAGAAATATTATATGTGGGGCCAATATCTCCAAAGCTTCAGGACAGATGCCCTGATGGATCATTGGAAATGCAGTGGGACCAGTGCGGTTCTTTCAGTTCCACTCATCCTCGGATTTCTATGAAGACTCACAACAGAAGTTGTGGAGGTAGAGGCGGTGATGCTTTATTGGCCAAATAGTCCATGGTCACCTTTGCTAGCACAGCTCAGCTAGCGGAACCCAGAGCCCCTTTCCCTCAGGCCAGACCTTCTGTCACTGGATGCAATTCTACATCCCATGTCCAGGTGAGCTAACACACACAAAAATTATGGGAGAATCTGGTTAAAGTTTGCGCAATATATGTCTGCTGCTGATGGATCATGTAATGATCCTAAATTTCTCCAGTCTCCTTTAGTCATATTTAGATCTGGATCACAAATAACAATGAGTATTCAGCACAGATCGTTAACTCAACACAAAAAATTCATACACAGTATAAAGAAATAGTTAGCAGCTGAACACTACAAGGACAATTCAAAAAACCTTGATGTCATGCAAATCAAAAATCAGTACATAAGGAAAGTATCAAATTGTCCATGAGCACAGTTCAGTAAAGCAGGAGACAACCTCTGTGTGATAGGTGCTTGATGTCGAACAGACAGTGTAACAGGTGAGTCCAACCCATCCACCAAAGACAACTCAAGCTTCTCACCTCATGCATCCGACCTAAATAGGTCACTCAGCGTTTTTCTACCTCCTGAAGCACAGACTTCCAGCGATCGGATATCATGAAACGAATACTCCACAAGGTATATATGAAATAAATGAAAGGATCTAGTGCTCTCCGTAATGACAATTTATTTTAAAAATGGGTTAAAAATCACTTACATACAAAGCACTATGGGGTTCGTGTTCGGATCAAGCGTATGTTCAATCCGTACATCCCCTGTGTGCTGGATCGGCTTTTCCCGAACATTATGGAGCGTACGCGGCAACTTTGCGCGCCCCATAATGTTTTAAAATGTCGGCGGAATGCTGCCAGCTGATTGACCAAAGCATGCACATGACCTGCATGCTTTGGCCAATCAGCGGGTGGCCTGCTGTGAGAGCTTTTATTGGCTAAATGCATCCTGCCTTGAATATGGATAGAAGTACCTCCACAAACTGGAATGTGCATTGCCATCATCCCTTTAATTAACCTGTCCAGATCCGCGCTATAGACGAAAGACGTCTACAGCGCGGATCTGAAAATCCGGGTGGACGTCCATGGACGTCCACCCCTTCACACGCCCCCTGCGCGCTCTGGGCGGCGGCGCGCGCGTGCGGCCGCCGCACGCTGCGTGGGCGTGCCCGTGGGTCGGGCGGACTCGATGTCCGCTCCTGACCCGCGATCGCCTTACAGAGCTGTAGAATGGGGAACCGCCGATGTAAACACGGCGGTTCCCCGTTCTGTGACAGGGGACAAACAGATCTACTGATCCCTGTCACTGGGATCAGTTAGATCTGTTATGTCCCGACCAGCCCATCCCCCCACAGTTAGAACACACCCAGGGAACATTGTTAACCCCTTCACTGCCCCCTGCAGGTTAACCCCTTCACTGCCAATGACATTTATACAGTAATCAGTGGACATTTAAATTTCTGATCGCTGAATAAATGTCATTGGTCCCAAAAAAGTGTCAAAAATGACCGACATGTCCGCCTCATTATCGCAGTACCGCTAAAAATCGCAGATCGCCGCCATTACTAGTAAAAAAAATAATAATAATAAAAACGCCATAAATCAATTCCCATAGTTTGTAGACGCGATAACTTTTGCGCAAACAAATCAATAAACGCTGATTGCGATTTTTTTTACCAAAAATATGTAGAAGAATATAAATCGGCCAAACCCAATGAATAATTTTTCTTTTATTTTTTATTTTGGGATATTTATTAGAGCAAAAAGTAAAAAATATTGTTCTTTTTTCAAAATTGTCGCTCTTGGTTTTGTTTGTAGCGCAAAAAATAAAAAATGCAGGGGTGATCAAATACCACCAAAAGAAAGCTCTATTTGTGGGGAAAAAAGGACATCAATTTTATTTGGGTACAACGCCACACGACCGCGCAATTGTCATTCAAAATGCGACAGCGCTGAAACCTGAAAATTGGTCTGGGCAGGAGGGGGGTTTAATTGCCCAGTAAGGAAGTGGTTAATCATTACGAATACCCCTTTGACAATTGTGGGATTTTTAAGGCAATTGCAACAATTTCTTTTTTTTAAAATTACAAATTTATTAGAAAACCTTACAAAATTGAGCATTTACATAAAATCAAAAGGCAAAGGCATTCCAATCACCATTGATTATAATAATTGTAAATCAGTTGTGCATTGTATATAGGTGATATCACCCGGCCAGGATGGTCCCATTGTTAGTGAAGGTGACCATTCTTGAGGCACGGTAAATTCAAACGCGTTTCAGATTAACTGTAACAATTCCTTCTTCAGGGAAAGATATCGCCATCTACAAAATAGACAATATACAGACTAATATCTTGCACACATATATTTTGGAATGGCTTACATACAATGCAGACATTTATACACTTACATAGCAGCACAACCTCTACTCTCTTAAAGGTCCGATTCCCCGGAAAAACCCCTCTCCACCAGAAGTCTAATTCCAATTGTGTCAGGATGATAGGCAAACATGCCAACAGCCGGTGCATAAAATATATTTAACGATTTCTGAATGAAAAAAGGGGGAAAAAAGCCAAAAAACAAACGTTTTTTGAAAAGAAACAATGCAAGCTCCAGTTAAAAGAGGCCGCATAGCTTTCAATGTTGACTTACCCCTTCATGGGAACAATGTATCTAGGCGTTGGGTGCCTAGCCCTCAAGCGGACTCAGGCGGAGAAACAGATGTCTCCAAGAGGAAAGAAAATCTCCTCAATCGATCCGCTCGTTCTCGCAGGGTTTCTTGGCTAATATATCATACGGTCGCAACGACCGAAGGAGAGGAATGGCGCCGGCTACCATCCCCGGCGTCTTTATAAAGCGTACACGCGTGAACGCACTAGGGGTAGTGCATCACCACGTGCTCCGTCATTTCCGGCCTCCCGAACGTACGTTCAGGATGGAGGTAGACAGAGTGCTATAGACTTTAACTGACAGCACAAGACGAGACATCACTATCTCGTGGAGGGAAACAAAATTGTCCCCTCATAGAGCGCTGTCAAAAATGGCCCCTGGGCAGCACCAGGCTAAACCACAGGGGCCCATCTTGTGCTGGACACAGAGGGGACAATGAGGTGGATGGTGGGTCTAAACCCAGGGGGCGGGCATCGAAAGTGCTGTTGTGCTGATTTGATAACTGTTTCGCCCTTCTTTGGACTATTTTATCAAATGACAAGAAAAAAAAAAAAAAAAAAACTACAATATAGAACCAATATTACAAAAATCCAAAGCTTATAATACACTATGTAAATCTACTTAAAATCCCCAGGTTTTGTGTCGGTGTGTCTGTGGCGGAGTCCCCCGGGCATGGGGGGCCCCCCGGCCAAGGCAGTTCGGAAAATTCCAAACAGAAGGCGCTCAGAGGTCCATTCTATGTGCCAAGGAAAAGGGGGGAATAAGAGCCATGGAGGAAAACGGGAGAAGGGAAAGAGAGAGGGAAGAGAAAAGAAGGAAGGGGAAAAGAGAAGGCCATACTTTAGTTTAATCAGTTTTACCAGAACTATAGCCCTCCAGGAAGGGCCTAAAGCTCTCAACCTCATTCAAGCCCGGGGGAGTAGTGGCCCTAAGACGCCTAATCCAGCGCATCTCGCGCTGGAGAAGAGTCTTATTCCAGTCACCTCCCCTAGCTGGGACGTGTACCCTATTCAATGCGGTAAATAAAATCCTGGGCATATGGTAGTTATGAAATTTGGCTACATGTCTCCCCAACGGGAGATATAA
Source organism: Glandirana rugosa (assembly GCA_018402905.1). NCBI lineage: Eukaryota > Metazoa > Chordata > Amphibia > Anura > Ranidae > Glandirana > Glandirana rugosa. The sequence goes on from BLSH010335508.1 coordinate 66,839, forward strand.
GTTGCCCATACGCATGCCCTGTAAGTGCTTATTTACCCGTGCCTGAAACCCTTGTTTGGTTTTGCCAACATAGAAGGAGCCGCATTGGCAGTGGGCCAGATAAACCACCCCCCTAGTGTGACAATTGGCAAAATGTCTAGGAGCCAGCTTCTCTCCATTGGGCAAGATAGTGGATCCTCTCCCGCCAATAAAGGGGCAGCAGGAGCATGACCCACAAGGGAAGGTGCCCTTGTCTTTACATGGGTCTCCTCGGTTGCTGCCTTTTAACCAGGAGGTCTCGTAAGGAGCCTGCCCTCCTGTAGGTGATCTGGGGATTGGTTCCCACTAGCTTGCCCAGAATGGGATCTTCCTTTAATAAGAACCAATGTTTGCTCAGTATTTGACGTATACATTCATGTTCTCGAAAAAAGCGTGTAATTAATCTAATAGTTTCCGTCTGGGCTTTTTTCTTATTGTTGTTTTTAGATTTAAAAATTAGTTGGTGTCTATCAAGGTCCTTGACCCTATTGAAAGCCTTTATCAGTGTTGTCTTGGTATAACCTCTATCGCATAGCCTTCCATATAGAGATTCAGCCTCTATTTTAAAATCCTCAAAGGTAGTACAGTTCCGTTTTAAGCATAAAAATTGACTATAGGGTATGGATTTTTTTAGGGGTTCCGGATGGAAACTATTTGCGTGCAACAAAGTGTTGCCTGCAGTCTCCTTTCTAAACAAAGTACTACTCAACCTGCCGCTATTTTCCTTCTGGATATAAATATCCAGAAAGCTAATCCTATCTGCATGGTAGGTCATGGTAAAAAATAGGTTTAATGCGTTTCTATTCATTTCCCCCAGGTATTTTCTTAGCAAATCCACCGACCCATCCCATACGATGAATACGTCATCGATGTATCTTTGCCATACTATGACGTGCTCAGTGTATTTGATAAGGTCATCCCGAGAAAGGAGTTCTTTTTCCCACTCCCCCAGGTACAGGTTTGCATATGAGGGGGCACACGAGGTCCCCATTGCTATACCCTGTACCTGGAGGTAGTGGGAACCCTTGAACATAAAGACATTGTGTCGCAAGACAAAATCTAGCATAGTTAGAATGAAAGAATTAAATTTCCACTCATGAGTCGAGTGCTGATGCAGGACTCTCTCCACGGCAGCAACCCCAAGGTGGTGGGGGATGCTACCGTAGAGGGACTCCACATCAACTGCTACTAATATTGCTGTCTCTGGAATCACCATGTTTTCCAAAATCTGCAACAAGTGAATTGTATCCTTGGTGTACGAGGCCAGCTCAAGGACATGTGGTCTTAGATGCCAATCAATAAATTGACTCATTGCCTCCGTGATACAACCGTTCCCGGATACAATGGGCCGTCCCGGGGGATCATTTAAGTTTTTGTGCACCTTGGGGAGGGCGTAAAATGTTGGAATGCGTGGGTGTCTTGTACGTACAAATTCCCACTGTTCAACCGTAAGGACTCCTTGTTGTCTGGCCTCATCCACCAAGGAACAAAACTGATGACAAATTCCGTCCACCATAGCGGCTGAAATCTTTTTGTAACAACTAGAGTTGTTTAAGATTTTCAGACACATGGTTTCGTATTGGTCGTTATTCATTAGCACAATATTTCCCCTTTGTCAGCCAACTTGATTGTAATGTTGTCATTATTTTGAAGTGATGCTAATGCTTGTTCTTGCTCCCTAGAGAGATTCCCTCTACCGGGAGTAATTTTCATAGTCTCAATATCCTTGGTGATTTGTCGTACAAACAGTCCCAAGGCTGGATTTTGTGTCAAAGGGGGAAATTTGTGTGATTTTCTCTTGAATCGACCAATATTTACTTGCTCTTGGGCTCCCCCTGATTCCCCCTCGTCCTCCCCCTCCACCTCCTCCTCCCAAGCTGCCTCAGTCTCCGTCCACCCGCTCTCTTGTAGCAGAAGGTTCAGGTCACGTAGTGCCCTGAAATCTGCTGCTGTGAGATTGGTGGCTACTTCCTCTCTTTCCTGATGACTCTGTTTATAATGAAAACTCTTGAATAATAATTTGCGAGCGAATAAGTTTACATCTTTAATCATTTCAAATTTGTCAACACCTCTGTCGGGACAGAAGGAGAGACCCAAGGAGAGGATCTCCTCCTCTGCCTGTGTCAGAGTGTGCGAGGACAAGTTGATAATATTCAATTTTCTTTCATCTGGGGTTTGGTTGTATATGCCTCTATTCTCTTCTGTATTGTGGGTGTTGGTGTGGGGGGAGGGAGAGGGATTTTGTCCTTCTCTAAAAAAATACCAGTGGGGGTCTTGGGGATAGCCCCCATATCCTTGGTACTTTTAAACATTTTGGTGGCTGATTGTGTACATTTCGTGTTTCCTTTGCTTGATGTGTTTTGAGATCTCACCACACTGTGTCCACCACCTTTTCCATCGTGTATAATTTCTGTGATTCCTGAATTGTAGTGCGTTTTTTTGTTGTTGGCTGTGCTCCATCTTTTTCTTGCTGTTTATATGTGGAATTTTTCCTTTTCCCAAACTGTCGTCCTGTGTGTGAAGAAGAAACTGAGGAAGAAGAGTAATTAGAGGGTGTATCAGATGAATAGTCTTTATCGATTTTCCTATTCTCTGGCCTTTTGGCCACAATTCCCTTTTTAGAGCGATTATTATTCCATCTATATGCCTTTCACTCACTGAAAGCGTTTTTATCTCTCCGATATTTTTTTTCCTTCTTTTGGAGTATGTTTCTACTAAACTCCTCCAAGTGTACCTTTAATTTATTTTCATAAATGCCATAGTCATCATGGATTTTTAAAGGAGTCAGTCTACCATAGATGGTATCTATCTCCTTGTCTAAACCCTCCAAAAGTTTACGATATTCGCCCTGCAAAAGCGACATCAGGTCCCTGGAACATTCATTCAATTTATTTTCCCAATTTGTTTTTAAATCACTGGAGATGTTTTCCAGGATGGGAAATATTTGTATTCTCAATCCTATTGGATTGATATCTTCTCGTATATATCTGTCCAGGGACCTGATGTGCCAATGCAGCGCTGATTTTTTTTCCAATTTTTTGGTCAAAGAAAATAAAAGAGAAGTTAGGTCAGAGACTATCTGTTCCTTGGCCTCATAGTTGGTCTGAATGTTAGTCATGAGATTCTCCCACTCCTGGCCTAAAAGGTCCCCCATCCCGGGAGACCCGCCCAGACAGACACCAACACCTTTAAACAGGAAACCGAACATAAACTTCCACTTCCAAAAAAATATATAGTAATAAGAGAGGGCTATTATTGTAGAGGGTCCCCCGCAAGCAAAGCAAGCAAAGGAGGTGAAACCTCACCACTAATCTTTCCTCGTAAGTAAGGAGGAAAGGAGTCTAGCCCTCTCTGATTTATTCAAACAATATCCAAATGAACCTGGAAGGATTCCACCCCAGTTTGGGAATAGGTACTAAGTGGGGTTGGGTGTATCCACCCTAAACATCTATATGAATATGGATAGAAGTACCTCCACAAACTGGGATGTGCATTGCCATCATCCCTTTAATTAATCATTACGAATACCCCTTTGACAATTGTGGGATTTTTAAGGCAATTGCAACAATTTCTTTTTTTTAAAAATTACAAATTTATTAGAAAACCTTACAAAATTGAGCATTTACATAAAATCAAAAGGCAAAGGCATTCCAATCATCATTGATTATAATAGAAACATAGAAACATAGAAAAGTGACGGCAGAAAAAGACTGAGTAGTCCATCGAGTCTGCCCCTTTTTATTTATTTATTTATTTTTACATTAACCTTGTTGTTTGACTATGGATTTATGTTTATCCCAAGCATGTTTAAAGCCATTTACTGTTGACTGTCTCACAACCTCTGTTGGTAGTTTATTAATTTCCCTACTACCGTTA
>BLSH010335508.1:104908-114982 GCA_018402905.1 Glandirana rugosa
AGCGACGGTAATGGTCATTTTTTATTTTATTTTTATTTTTGCGGTATTTAGTTACAGGTATCAAACATCCGCGATATTGAAAACGCGTTGGGTTAGTTATTTGCGGCTAACGCTAAAAAAAATGGTTTTTATACATCTTCTCATATATAGCCGGTTTTGACTACTTGTTTAAACAAAAAAATAAAAAATAAAAACCTATAAATAATATCGTTTTTCATTTTTTATAACAAAAAAAAGTTTTAACTGCGAGAAAAAAACAAATATCGCCGCTAGTCTTTACTGCGTCTCCCCTAGTTTATGGTGGTTTTTTTTTCGAGATAAACACCCTTTTTTTCCTACGTTTAAAACAAACCCATGTTGCAGCGTGCTGGCGCGTTAACAGTAAGTTTCTCGCTGTCGCGACTTTTGACTTTTAATCCTTTTTTTCCCACAAATAGAGCTTTTTTTTTGGTGGTATTTGATCCCCTCTGCGTCATTTCTGATCGCCGCTATAAACAAAAAAAGAGCGTCAATTTTGAAAAAAAACAATATTTTTTACTTTTTGCTATAATAAATATCCAAAAATAAAAAATAAAAAAACAAATTTGTTCATCAGTTTTGGCCGATATATACTCTTCTACATATTTTTGGTAAAAAAAATCGCAATCGGCGTTTATTGATTGGGTTGCGCAAAAGTTATAGCGCCTACAAACTATGGACATTGATTTATGGCGTTTTTATTTTTATTTTATTTTTTACTGGTAATGGCAGCGATCTGCGATTTTTATCGGTACTGCGATATTGGGGCGGACATGTCTCACCTTTTTGACACTTTTTTGGGAGCAATGACATTTATACAGCGATCAGAAATTTAAATGTCCACTGATTACTGTATAAATGTCATTGGCAGTGAAGGGGTTAACCTGGGGGGGCAGTGAAAGGGTTAACTATGTTCCCTGGGTGTGTTCTAACTGTGGGGGGGCGGGGTTGACAGGGGCATGACAGATCTAACTGATCCCAGTGAGAGGGATCAGTAGATCTGGCATGCCCCCTCACAGAACTGGGAACCGCCGTGTTTACTTTGACGGTTCCCCGTTCCTCCTCTCTGTAAGGAGATCGCGGATCTCCGGCCGACCCGCGGGCACGCTCCCGCAGCATGTGGCGGCACGTGCGTGCGCCACTCGCGCCCGCGGGAGCGCGCCCAGCACGTGCCCAATGGGAGGACGTCAATAGACGTCCTCCCAGCATTTTAGAGCCGCGCTGTAGCCGTCATTCGGCTATGGCGCGGATGGGAGGAGGTTAAAAGATCAACTAGGCTCAGACCTCTGAATAAGCAGAGGCTTCCTAAATAAAGCCTCCCTCTTGTTCTCGATTCCCTCTCGGGAATAGGAGCGGAGTGTTCTAGGGCTGTCTCCGTTTAAGACCTCTGTCAATTCCCCTTTCTCTTGACTATCATGTTGCCATTAAAAGCTTTAGAAACTGAAGCATCAGTCATGGAGAACCTTTCTTAATGTTCTTTTCAGAGCGAGTGGTGCTGTTACCTATGCTTGACTCAATTCCCAAGGATAGATTAGTCTTTCATTGGAACCAAGAAATAGTTTTGCCAACCTAACATGCTTCTTTTAGATGTGGGAGAGGTCGCAATGTGGCTTAGTTTGCTAAAGCCCCCAATCTAGTAAATGGGGAATCCTGAGTTTGACTCTCAGCAGTGCCTTTTCTTTTACAAAACAGTGATCAGACTTCTGAGCTACTATGAGTGACTTAGCAAGTGTAAATAAAAAAATAAAAAAGAATAGACTCCTGTGACAAAGTGTATATGAGGTTTCTACTTTACACCAATAGTCTTCCCACATTAATTATGTATAAGATTGCCTTTTCTTTGGTTCTAGGAATCTCTCAGATATTGTGAAGTTATATCTAAAAGTTACAGCTTCCTTCAGGATTTTATAATGCCTGTTCATTGTTTTTCTCTGAAAGAACAAAGGGAAATGTGCCTCATATAGGATGATAGTAACATGGGTTGTCCAGACCTTCCGACAGGCTCACAAAGTGGAGGGCTTGGCTCCTTTGAAGGTAGTGACCGCTCACTCGACCAGGAGTGTGTCTACAGTCTTGGGCAGCTTTGCAGCATGTGGTTCTCAATATAATATGTAGGGCAGCCTTGTGGTCCTCAATCAATAAATTTATGGCTCATTATTGTGTAGAGTCTGCTTCTTCATCCTTTGTTTATTTTGACTTGAAGGTTCTGTCTGTTGACGGACTCCAAGGCAGCAGGAGTTCCCTCCCAGTGTCATGAGTAGACTAGTTACGGAACGCGGCCTCTGCCTCTGAGAAAAAATATATGGGAGTGGGTCCTATAGGAGTGGAGAGGAGGCGGGGTTAACCCATATGTATGCTGCCATGGAGTCCATCAGGAAAGCAAAATTATGGTAGTATTTGATTTTCAGTTTTCAAAAATCAGCAACCTTTTGTGCGTTTAGAAAATAAACCCCATGGAATTATGTATATAAACCACTGGGAGTCTGCATAGGCTTAATTGATGAAAAACATGAAATATAAGCTAGTTATAAGGCTGATTGACTGATCTTTAATATAGATTTTTTCAAAAGGATAGAATTAGGCTAAACATATTTCATAATTATGTGTAAATCCATTTAGGCAAAATAAAATTAAAAGGTAGTATAAATTAGGAAAAAATCTAACTGTAGTATTTTTTAATACACTTATGAGCAGCCTTTTGTAATGTATCTTCAGCAGCTATTAATAAATGCCAATATTCTCATTTAGACCATTTCTTTTGTTTCTTAACAATGGGAATATGTAATCTAGTGAATGCTCCTTTTATTAGGAATTTTTATAGTTCACTCAAGAACATTAATTCAACTGATGTGATTCTGGTGTGACATAAACATTCTATTATTTTCATTTCCAAAGAATCAGCATAATACGATGTGAGAGACTCAAGAAAAAAAGAAGCAGAAAAAAAATCACATATAATGGTGTTAAGTGCGTCTTTAGCTTACTCATACAGGAAATCTGACAATTCTCCCATCTGCTGACTTACATATAACGCTAATTGTGGATTTTCTAACTATCCTGTAATTTAATGAGACACTGCCACCACAATTTGCATATTTCCACCTCCATTGTTCCTTTCTTAGTATAGGTTTATTATCTAGACAGATCTAAGAATATGATAATAGTACTTTGATAACTATGGGCTGTGTAGATCATAGTCAATTATATTGATCTAAGGAATATTTGCATAACATAGTGCTGTAAAGCACAAAAGATAATTTTATTAAAATATATTCTGTTTCTTGGTTAAAGGAGTCATGCAATATTTTTAAATTATTTTGTTTTTCACATTTCAAGATTTTATTGAAACTTATGAAGAAGTACAATGTTGTGCACAGAAAGAAACATGTCAACAAGGATGTAGCTGCATTATGTAAGAGAATGAAGCAGCTTATCAAATAACAGTAATATTCCAGCAAAGTACATGGTAATTGTTATGGATATGTAAACAATTATTACACATATACTACATTATACTAGGAAATACATGTAAAATTTAGAGAATGGAGTAAAGGAATTATATTAAAGTAGGTGTGCAGTTTGAATAAAGTGCAAAACTATATTAATTAAAACACAACAATGGTATGCAAGAAACCTCTTTGTCTTGCACAATACATTAATATGTAGCCAAAATGGAATAGACGAATATTACCAGGAGCAAACCTGCAGCTCATATTTGAGGTTAAAATGATAGATTTTATCATTTTCATTATTGCTCTCCTGGTCCAATGTTTGTTGTAACTACAGTGTAGAAAACAGAAAAGGGAAGTATACCTGCAAGTCACATCTGTCATACAATGCCCAGAGCAGTAGCATCTAACCTCATCTTTAAATGGGCCTTCCTGAAGGTGAGAACAACTTAGTTCAATATATAGTAAACCTTCATACCCAGCTGTAGATGTAAATAAGAACCATGTGTCATGAAAATGGTCTGTATTATCTGTTCTAAAGGCTAAGGCCTCCTCCATGTCATATATTCTCCCAACTGGAGCAGTGAACATTTCGCACAGATGATTGCACACAGACAGCTGAGCTGGACACTCTGCTGAATGGAAGGTTTGAGGTATGGAGAGAGTGCGGGGGGCCCAGACTGACACTCAGGGAGGAGCTTTCAGAGGCCATTTGCTGCAGAGCGACTACACGTGACCAGCGAAGCCAGAACCACTTTATAGAGAAAGACAGATACTGTATATAGAGAGAAAAGGGGAGGCAATGGAGAGAGAGAGCAGGGGGAGTGCTGAGAGCTAACACAGAGAGATCTAATATACAGAGTGAGAGTTGTATTGTACAGAAAGATATCCCTTGTTCAGAGAGAGAGAGAGAGATCTACTATACACAGAGATCTCATATACAGAGAGATATTTACTAAATGGAGAGATCTACGGAGAGAGAGAGAGAGATCTGCTATACAGAGAGAGAGAGCGGGAGAAGTATACTATATAGAGAGATATTGAGATAGAAAGATACATAGATAGATAGCTAGATCTACTACAGAGAGAAATAAAGATCCCAGAGAGAGAAGTGTCACGGTCCTGGTGGTTGGGTCTGTCTTCGCAGGGAACAACCGCTCTTACACACCCGATTCGGGGACCCCTGATAGAGTAAACAGGAAGTCCCGGAGTGCGGGATGGCACGAGGGCTGGATGGTCACTGGTGGTGATGTGAAGCTCCAGGTAGTCGTGCAGGCTGAAGGATGGTCGTGCAGGCTGGGTCGGCAACTGGCAGGCAGAGAGGCACAGAGGGGTCAGGCAAGAGAGTGGTCAAGTCCAAGCAGAGTTCGTTAACAGACTGGCAGCAAAGTACAGAGGGGTCAGGCAAACGGATGGTCGTGGATAGCCGTGGTCGGTGCAGGCAGACAGGTAGCAGGTCAGATCAAGCCGGGTCGGATCAGGGGAGCAGGAACAACACAGGAACAGGTTTCAGGAAGCAGAGCTGAAGTTCACAGGTACTCAGACACTGTAGAATGGACAGCACCTGCTGACAGGTGCAGGAAGCTTAAATAGGGCCGTTTGGCGCCATTTTCGGCACGCACACGCACAGGAGCGCACACGCCAAAATGGGAAAAGGACCAAAAAAGGGGCCTGACTTCACAGGCCAGTCTTTTCCTAACAAGAAGGGAGAGATAGTAGGGGGGGAAAGATAGAAGGAGAGAAATAGAAATATAAGAAGAGAGAGGGAAGGAAAGAGAGAGAAACAGAAGGAGAGAGAGAGATAGAAGGAAAGAGAGGGAAGGGAAGAGAGAAATAGAAGGGGAGAGAGAGAAATAGAAAGAGAGAGAGAGATAGGAGAGAGAGGGAAGGGAAGAATGAGAAATAGAAGGAGAGAGAGAAATAGGAGATAGCAAGAGATAGAAGGAGAGAGGGAAGGAAAGAGAGAGAAATAGAAGGTGAGAGAGAGAGGGAAGGAAAGAGAGAAATAGCAAGAAGGAGAGAGATAGAAGGGGAAAGAGAAATACGTAGAAGAGAGAGATTTGTATACAGAGAGATCTACTATACAAAGAGATCCCATATACACAAGGAGAGGGGTCTGTCTCAGAGATCCACTATTCAGAAATACAGAGTTCTGATACATGGAGAGATCTTCTGTACAGAGAAATCTAATATGCAAAGAGAAAGGGGGGTCAAATACATGGATGTATCTGCTATGCAGAGTGATCCCATATATATGGATAGAGAAAAATACTATACAGAGGTCCCAAAATATTCAGAGAAAAGAGAGAAGCGTGCAATACATGAAGAGATATGATATATAGAGAGGAATCCCATATACAAATAAAGAGTTACCTACTTACATAGATCTGATATACAGAGTGCTCAAGAGGTGGGCGCTATGTGGCCACGCTTGTGTCTCCTCTCCCGGCTCTCCCACCAACAATGTCATGCTATCAGTAGAGCAGGGTGCAGGGGATCCATACAGAGAGCGGGAGAATTTTCATATCAAGCGGGTAATCACCCTCTTGTTTTATGATTCTGATCTGCAGCTCCTCCCTGGAGAGGACACACAGGCTGAATCTTGCCTCTGCCCTGCCGAAGGCAGAACTCTGCAGGGGAGGCAGAGAGTAAAAAGGGTGATTGCAGAGAAAAAGGAGGGAGGAATGACTGCAAGGGGCACTGTGATAGGGGACTGTGATTGCTAGGGGCACTGCAATGTAAAGGGGCACTGTGATAAAAAGTGGACTGCACTATAAAGAGGCACTGTAATCAATACAGTGCCCGTTTACAGAGCAGTACCCTTTATATCACAGTGTACCTTTACATTACAGTGCGGAGGACTGACTACATGATAATTCCCTCCTCCGGCCCCTGGAAAATTGGCTGCTCAGTCTAAAATACCCATACCTATTTTTTGTCCCAGTACCGGCATGCGTGTAATGTACCAATGTGAGTAGTTTGTAGGCAGTTTCCTGGGTGTGTGTACTAAGGGAGCATTTGTGCGCCAGTATGCAAGCAGGTTGCCACTGTTTATCCATGATTTGTAAATCTAATGCAGATTCCCATTTCTTTTTAAAACTTTTGAAAAGCTTGAGAGTTTTATTATGGGTTGATTGTAGCCAAAAATATGACATGGAGGTGACCTTTTTACATTCTGAACCTCAAAAGCACAGTTTTCAAGGGTCGTAAATAGAGTTGAGCGAACGGTTCCATTCGAGCAGGCATTTGGAACACCCAAATTTGCTGCACAGTGCATTCTGCGCCCTGAGTGGGCAAAGCATTGCTCACTCAGGGCACAGTAAAAGCTGGTTGTTAAGGAGCCGGGCCGGGAAGCCAGTCGCAGCATCTTTAACAATCCATGAGTAGAGTTGAGAGGACACCTGGATGTTAGGGTTCATTGGGTTCAGCTGAACTTCGCGAAAAAGTTAGAGTTCGACACAGAACTTGACCCGAACTTGACCCCGGACCCCGAACCCCATTGAAGTCAATGGTGACCCGAACTTTTGGGCACAAAAATGGCTCTAAAAAAGTCATGGAAAGGGCTAGAGGGCTGCAAAAGGAAGCAAAATGGGGGTAAGAGAAGGACAAGTGCCCTGCAAACAAATATGGATAGGGAAATAACTTAAAATCACATAAAAAAAATAAAAATTGGAGGAGGAGGTGGATGTGGAGTAGGAGCCTAGAGGTTGAGGAGGCGGTTTGGTAGCCCCCAAAATATTGAGACATATTCAAAAAATATATATATATACCAATGGCTGTGTGAGGCCGGTCTAAATGTCTATTCTGCACAAGGTACAGACAAGTCTTGTGGGATCCATGCCTGGTTCATTTTAATAAACTTTAGCTTGTCCACGTTGGCTGTGGAAAGGCGGCTGCGCTTGTCTGTGAAACGCCCCCTGCCATGCTAAACACACGTTAAGACAATACACTGGCTGCAGGGCGGGCCAGCATCTCCAGCATCTCCAAGGCAAGCTCAGGCCATATGCCCAATTTGGAGACCCAGAAGTTGAATAAGGCAGACCCATCAGTCAGTACGTGTAGGCGTGTGCACACATACTGTTCCACCATGTTGCTGAAATGCTGCCTCCTGCTAAGACGTTGCCTATGAGCTGGTGGTGCTGTTTGTTGTGGCATGCTGCTGTCAAAGCTTTTCCACATTTCGGCCATGCTAACCCTGCCTTCTGAAGTGCTGGCTATGCCACAGTTGCGTTGGCAACCTCTTCCTAATGCTCTGCCTTCGCCTTGTGCTTCCACTGACCCCCCGGTGTCAATTGGGAATGCCCTCAGCAGTGCGTCTACCAGCCTGCGCTTGTAGTCACGCATCTTCCGATTACGCTCCAGTGAGGAAATTAAGCATGGCACGTTGTCCTTGTAACGGGGATCCAGCAGGGTGGCCACCCAGTAATCAGCACAAGTTAAAATGTGGGCAACTCGGCTGTCGTTAAGCAGGCACTGCAGCATGTAGTCGCTCATGTGGTCCAAGCTGTCCTCTGTGGGAGGTGTATCATCTGGGTCCTCCGTATCCCCCCAGCCACACTCCAGTGATGCCCACGAGCTACGTTGGGTGCCACCCTGCTGTGAACACGATTCCTCCTCCTCCTCCTCCTCCTCCTCCTCATCCTTGTCCTCCTCATCCTCCAGAACTGTGCCCTGGCTTGAAATCTTTTTACCTGGCCTATGCTGGTGCAGGAACCCACCCTCCGAGCCACTTGTGAATGACTGGCCTGAGCACCGACAGGAACCTGTCCCTACTGCAGTATGAGATGATTTTAGAACGATAATCTGTCCCTCACAGCACCGACAGGAACCTGTCCCTACTTCAGTATGAGATGATTTTAGAACGCTATTCTGTCCCTCACAGCACCGCCAGGAACCTCTCCCTACACCAGTATGATATTATTTTAGAACAATAATCTGTCCCTCACAGCATCGACAGTAACCTCTCCATACACGAGTATGAGATGATTTTAGAACGCTAAATTGTCCCTCACAGCAACGACAGAAACCTGTCCCTACTGCAGTATGAGATTATTTTAGAACGATAATCTGTCCCTCACAGCACTGACAGGAACCTGTCCGTACTGCAGTATGAGATGATTTTAGAACAATACTCTGTCCTTCACAGCACCGACAGGAACCTGTCCCTACTGCAGTATGAGATGATTTTAGAACAATAATCTGTCCCTCACAGCACCGACAAGAACCTCTCCTTACACCAGTATGAGATGATTTTAGAACGCAAATCTGTCCCTCACAGCACCGCCAGGAACCTGTCCCTACTGCAGTATGAGCTGATTTTTGAACCTGTCCCTCACAGCACCAACAGGAACCTTTCCCTACTGCAGAATGAGATGATTTTAGAATGATAATCTGTCCCTCACAGCACCGACAGGAATCTCTCCCTACTCCAGTATGAGATGATTTTAGAACTATTATCTGTCCCTCACAGCACTGACAGGAACCTCTCCCTACTCCAGTATGAGATGATTTTAGAACGATAATCTGTCCCTCACAGCACTGACAGGAACCTGTCCCTACTGCAGTATGAGATGATTTTAAAACGATAATCTGTCCCTCACAGCACTGACAGGAACCTCTCCCTACATCAGTATGAGATGATTTTAGTACGATAATCTGTCCCTCACAGCACCAACAGGAATCTCTCCCTACACCAGTATGAGATGATTTTAGAGCGCTATTCTGTCCCTCACAGCACCGCCAGGAACCTCTCCCTACACCAGTATGAGATGATTTTAAAACGATAATCTGTCCCTCACAGCACCGACAGTAACCTCTCCCTACTGCAGTATGAGATGATTTTAGAACGCTAATCTGTCTCTCACAGCACTGACAGAAACCTGTCCCTACTGCAATATGAGATTATTTTAGAACGCAAATCTATCCCTCACAGCACCACCAGGAAACTGTCCCTACTGCAGCATGAGATGATTTCTGAATCTGTCCCTCACAGCACCGGCAGGAACCTCACCCTACTGCAGTATGAGATGATTTTAGAATGATAATCTGTCCCTCACAGCACCGACAGGAATCTCTCCCTACTCCAGTATGAGATGATTTTAGAACGATTATCTGTCCCTCACAGCACGGACAGGAACCTCTCCCTACTCTAGTATGAGATGTTTTTAGAACGATAATCTGTCCCTCACAGCACTGACAGGAACCTGTCCCTACTGCAGTATGAGATGATTTTAAAGCGATAATCTGTCCCTCACAGCACTGACAGGAACCTCTCCCTACACCAGTATGAGATGATTATAGAACGTTAATCTGTCCCTCACAGCACCGACAGGAACCTGTCCCTACTGCAGTATGAGATGATTTTAGAACAATGATCTGTCCCTCACAGCACCGACAGGAACCTCTCCCTACTGCAGTATGAGATGATTTTAGAACGATAATCTGTCCCTAACAGCAGAGTAAGGAACCTCTCCCTACTCCAGTGTGAGATGATTTTAGAACGATAATCTGTCCCTCACAGCACCGACAGGAACCTGTCCCTACTGCAGTATGAGATGATTTTAGAACGATAATCTGTCCCTTCCAGCACCGACAGGAACCTGTCCCT
>BLSH010335529.1:33747-45611 GCA_018402905.1 Glandirana rugosa
TCCTAAGACCCTCCAGTGTACTGTAGTGAGGATAGAGATAATTATTTTGTGTCTGGACTGGTCCTCCACTCCTCCTAAGATGTCATGTGACCTCCCAGAATCCTCCTCACCTCCTGGTCAGGTCTGTGTTTTATTAATAGAGATAGGAGTGATGTCATGTGACCTCCCAGAATCCTCTCACCTCTCTGGTCAGGTCTGTGTTTTATTAATAGAGATAAGAGTGATGTCATGTGACCTCCCAGAATCCTCCTCACCTTCTGGTCAGGTCTGTGTTTTATTAATAGAGATAGGAGTGATGTCATGTGACCTCCCAGAATCCTCTCACCTCTCCGATCAGGTCTGTGTTTTATTAATAGAGATAAGAGTGATGTCATGTGACCTCCTAGAATCCTCCTCACCTCCTGGTCAGGTCTGTGTTTTATTAATAGAGATAAGAGTGATGTCATGTGACCTCCCAGAATCCTCCTCACCTCTCCGGTCAGCAGGTAGATGATCTCCAGGGTGAGGTTTAGTATCTTCTCAGTCATGTGACTCCGGTCCTCCTTCATCCTCATTGGTGTCATCATTTGATCTATACAGGTCTCCTTGTAGACGGATTACCTTGTGAAATTAAAGTAAGAATTATTTGGATGTTATCACACAATAATAGGTTGAGTATGTGAGGGGGGAATAGGAGGGTTGCTGTATATTTAAAGTGTTACTAAACACACAACAGTAAAATCAGTTTGTATATGCAGAATAGCATGCGTGTTATACTCACGGTGGAAGTTAAGGGGTTAATCCTCTGTATTGTGTAAAAAGGCTCTTTTATCCTGTATGGACAGACCCTCCCCTCCTGCAAGGTCTCTCTTGGCAAGTCCAGATAAGACACAGTGAGGGTAGTAAAGTTGCACATGCTCAGTTTGGTCTCTATTGCTGGAGAGAACAGTTCCTTGTGTAGCTGAGCTTTTTAGGTCACATGATATTGACATCACACATGTCCCACCCTCCTCCTCCATGCCCAGTAACTAAAAAAGAACACAGTGGGTGGGATGTCACATCTTGATTGATGGATGATCCGCCTCCTATAACAGCATGAGGACACAGGCTGTAGTGGAAATCTCCCCTGAACACTCAGCACTCAGGCAGACCCTGCAATTTATCATGTGACCGTGGTATACAGATCAGCCAAAACGGTATATATATTTTAATGTAAAAATAAGATTTATAAGCTGCAGGCACTGTGAATGAACTATTTTCATATTACTGGGTTTAGTAACACTTTAAGAACTACTGCCCCAATGGGAACACATTTAGTTTTTATTAAATTCTCACAGTCCTGGAACCCTCCTGGCCTGCTGTATCAGAAATCCCCTTTCCTCTGTTGGGTTTGTTTGGTTTCTGAACTGGATTTGATTAGTATTGGATCTGCAGACAAGGAATGTTAAATACGATCCTTCCTGTGACTTGTTTGCTCTGAGGCAGTGCTGTGAGGACAATGTGGGGTCATCATGATGTCCAGGAAGGGAGAATTGCTGACTTTTGGGCGTAGTTGCCGGATAATCAGGATAATTGCCAGAACTCCGGCTGCAAGGCTCCAATCTCTGGCAGCCTGCTGACTGACAGGAGTGATGTCACTATCACTCTCTGCAGTAAGAGGAGGGATTGGATTGGGCAATGGAAGCCCAGTGTGGGTATGAGGAAGACAGGGGAGGAGGGGTTTGTTCTTTTGGTCTATTTTGTGTCCTGCAACATATTTCTTGACCAGCGAGATGGTAAGGTGAAAGTTTCCTCATCTTGCTAGCAGGAGTTCTTTAAGGTCAGAAAAATAAGTGCAGGTGGGGTGGGGGGACTATTAGAGACCAACAGCCCCTATGAGCCCTAAAGCCCCCTCTTACCTCAGAGAGTCTTATATTATGACTACCCACTCAGAGGCCTCCACAGCCTTTCAGCCCCACTAACCTCTCAGAGTTGCTCAGCCCTATTACTTCCTAAGAGGCTTCTAAAGTCCTTCAGCTAAACTTCCTCCTAAGGAAGTCTGAGTCCTTTAGATGCAATAAACCCTCAGAGGCTCCCAGAGTCCTATAGTCCCACTACCACCTTAGAGACCCATCAGCTCCTCTAATTTACTTAGAACCACTGTGGGAACTACCACGGTCGCACCTGCAAATTGGCCCAGATTGTTCCATCAACACCTTTCTATTTATCCTCATCCCTCTCCTACCCCTGCCCATAACTCCCTCTGACTTGCACCCCAGTTCAGACCCCTCCCCCACATTCCTGCACCTCATATCACCCTTTGTCATCACTTGGGAACTTCAGTGGCTGCATTGTGCCATGTTTGGGATCACAGAGAATAAAGTGAGTCTCCAGGTGTTGCAGAAAGAGATCGGGCGGAGTTGAACCCTCTGTGTGCAACCGGTGGAGTTGAGGCCTGTGTGTGCAATTGGTGGAGGTGAGCCCTGTGTGTGCAATTGGTGGAGATGAGCCCTGTGCGTGCAATAGGCAGAGGTGAGCCCTGTGTGTGCCACCAGTGGAGATGAGCCCTTTGTATGCAATCAGCCAAGATGAGCCCTGTGTGCGAGGTCAGCAGAGGTGAGCCCTGTGTGTGAGATTGGCGGAGGTGAGCGATGTGTGCGAGATCAGCAGAGGTGAGTCCTGTGTGTGAGATCAGCGGAGGTGAGCGCTGTGTGCGAGATCTGTGGAGGTGAGCCCTGTGCGCGAGATCTGCGGAGGTGAGCCCTGTGTGTGAGATCAGCGGAGGTGAGCGCTGTGTGCGAGATCAGCGGAGGTGAGCCCTGTGTGTGAGATTGGCGGAGGTGAGCGCTGTGTGCGAGATCAGCAGAAGTGAGTCCTGTGTGTGAGATCAGTGGAGGTGAGCGCTGTGTGCGAGATCTGTGGAGGTGAGCCCTGTGCGCGAGATCTGCGGAGGTGAGCCCTGTGTGTGAGATCAGCGGAGGTGAGCGCTGTGTGCGAGATCTGCAGAGGTGAGCCCTGTGTGTGAGATCAGCGGAGGTGAGCGCTTTGTGCGAGATCTGCGGAGGTGAGCCCTGTGTGCGAGATCAGCGGAGGTGAGCCCTGTGCGCGAGATCAGCGGAGGTGAGCCCTGTGCGCGAGATCAGCGGAGGTGAGCGCTGTGTGCGAGATCTGCGGAGGTGAGCCCTGTGTGCGAGATCAGCGGAGGTGAGCCCTGTGCGCGAGATCAGCGGAGGTGAGCCCTGTGTGTGAGATCAGCGGAGGTGAGTGCTGTTTGCGAGATCTGCGGAGGTGAGCCCTGTGTGCAAGATCAGCGGAGGTGAGCCCTGTGCGCAAGATCAGCGGAGGTGAGCCCTGTGTGCGAGATCAGCGGAGGTGAGCCCTGTGTGTGAGATCAGCGGAGGTGAGCGATGTTTGCGAGATCTGCGGAGGTGAGCCCTGTGCGCGAGATCTGCGGAGGTGAGCCTTGTGTGTGAGATCGGAGGGGGTGAGCCCTGCATGCGAGATTGGGGAAGGTGAGCCTTGTGCGCGATATCAACGGAGGTGAGCCCTGTGCGCGAGATCTGCGGAGGTGAGCGATGTGTGCGAGATCTGCAGAGGTGAGCGCTGTGTGAGAGATCTGCGGAGGTGAGCCTTGTGTGCGAGATCGGAGGGGGTGAGCCCTGGGTACAAGATTGGTGAAGGTGAGACAGTTGTGGAAGGACCAGGTCGCAAAGGTCGTACTTGCGACTGGGCTACCATGGGAGGGCCAAAAACAGCAGGAAAGTGTCCCACTGCAGAAATAAAAGGTCCATGCAATCAGTGGGAATGGTCCCGGGACCGATGGAAAGGGTCCTGGGACCAGTGGGTCAGGGGTGCCCTTCATGGTTTCTTGCACCAGGACCCTGAAGGTTCTAGTTACTGTAAACCTCTGCTCAGAGCCCTCAGCATTTTCTTTCCTCTGACACCAATGATGGAAGATATTCTTCATAGGAGGCTGGGGAACGTTTTCTTCCTCCTGACCAGCAATGTAAGGGGCTCTATGCTCCATACTCCTGACCCCTGCACTCCATCATTGTGTTGGCTGCATAGTGTAATGACTGCCCATTGGCTGCCTGTGTAGTGTAATAATTGCCCTTTGTAGGCCATGTATGATCAGGATGGTCATTGTCTTGTCTATTTATTGTCAGTACTGTTTGTTTAGAGCACAGGTGTCAAACTGGCGGCCCTCCAGCTGTTGCAAAACTACAAATCCCATGAGGCATTGCAAGGCTGACAGTTACAAGCATGGCTCCCACAGGCAGAGGCATGGTGGGACTTGTAGTTCCACAACAGCTGGAGGGCCACCAGTTTGACACCTCTGGTTTAGAGGAACAAATTACTAGAATTTATCTCCAAAATGAAGAGAATGTTCCGACCCCATAAATGGGGAAATGTTCTGCCCCTGAAGGGGTTAATCTAGGTTCCCACACTATATATGTGTGTATCATCATCTGCTGGAGATAAAAGACATCACAGTGACTATGGAGGAAGAGGACGGACATGACGGGGGGAGGGGGTTACTGGGTGTAAATAGAAAATAAGATCTTATCACCTCCTCTGATGCCACTTCCAGTAATGGCTTCTATTTCATTCCCTGCCACATGGAATTGTTCGATGACTTCCTGTCTGTCCCTGACATCACTTCCTGTCTGTATTCCATAGAGACTTCCTGTCTGGATATGAGTGAGATCACCACTTTGTGGAGTTCAGAGAAACTGTAGCCCCAAGAAATGTCTCATAGCAACCATTCCTGTAAATACCTTACAGGGCAACCACAGAAGTTCAAATCTAACACAAAAAGTTAGAAAAAATAGATACAGTTCTAATGCAACCAATTGTTTAACAAATATATTTTTATTACATATAGAAAAGTCTTAAAGACACAGAACACAAGTTAACAAGAAATGTATAGCAAATAAAACAGAAACCCCCCAAAACTGATTATTTTGGTGAAGAAAAAAAATACATATAAATGCACAGAAATATATATCGATCCACTCCTAATGAAGATGTTAAACATAAATTGCAAGGATGTAATGGTCACATAGGAATGGTGGTGGAGATCTCTCAATGTAAGAGAAATTCCTTGAATGCTTATATAAATAAAATAATTAATCCTGGAGTGAAAAAAGCTTCAGAAAACTGTAGATGGTAGAAAACCTATTATCCTTAGTTACTCCATCTTGTTTGTGTAAATGTTGCTTTAAGAAGTTTGTGCTGACAAAGTTTTCTGTTCCTCTTGACAGGGTTTTGTTCCTCTACATGCCACATTCCTTTCTCTGGCTGGTGTGTGAAGGAACGGACCTTGGGGAGAGAACATTTTGACCAGATAAGAAGTTACTAATGATGTCTCTACATGAGAAAGCGTATGAGAAAATATTGATAACTGCTATACAAGACAACTATTCTTTTTTGTTTAAGACACGTAATTACATATCCCCTCCCTTGTATGAATTATGTATTCCTTTGTCTAAAAAGTGTATAAAACCGCCCATCATGCCAGTAAAATTAGAGTCTGTTTTCACCATGCTTTGTGTTCGTTTGTGATCATTGGGGTGAAGATGGTCTCTCCTTGGGCGCCCAAGCTTAAGACAGACTGACAGAGAGATGATAGCCGAGGGTTATCATATCAGTTCCTAACAAGTGGAGGTCCCACCGAGATCGGATGATCATCCCTTCTGGACCCCGGGTAAGATTTACATAATTTTGTTTATCTATCCGGGTGTTCTCGGGCTCTGATTTAGTTCCGGTCTTTGAACTATGGCCCACTCTGGGAAGTAGCCATAATAAGTCTCCAGGAGACTTAATGTTGGGGAACTGCGGCTTGCTCCGGGTAGCAGCCATTATATGAAATTACGCACTCTGGGTAGTTGCTTATTTCATGGGAAAGAGTCTCCGGGAAGACTCAGAAAAGTACTGTGTTAGACATAGTGTACTTTGATAATTGTCAGTCTGTCTTGGGTAATCTTGCTACTTTGCTTTTCTTTACTGTCGCATAGAAGTATAAGATAATTTGTTTGTGTGGTATAAAGTCCAGGTGGTAAGACTGGAGAAACGCCACTGATTTCAATGTGAATATGCGAATAAGTATTATATACCTGTACACTGACTGTGACATACTGTAGACTGTTCTATCCTTTGTTGGGAGTGAACTCGCTCCATACCGTCAGTTTGACTGAAGTACTCGGTGACCAGCTCATGTTTATGAAAAGCGCACCCTGAGGCAACTTAGAGTGGCAGCTGAGCACTGTGAGCTTTCTCTAGAACAATAGGGTTAACTGTCTACATTACAACTGACATGTCATGTCCCGACTGTAAGACTGGAATTTTGTTAGGCATTAATGATAACGGTTGGGGATTAGTAAAAACAGTGCCAGGAGGTTATAGAGCTGAGATCCTTGGTCTCAAGCCATTGTTAGAGAATATTCCTGTCATTTTAGTATTTAGACTGAATGTACACTACCCTGTAGCGGCTAAACAAGGTAGTAGTATATCGGGAATTGAAGAGGTAGCAAGACAGGATAGACACTAACTTATAATGTGCCCGCTCCAACCCATACAGCCAGAGGGGCTTGAGGAAGCTGAGAAACATAGGATTAGGAATCTGGGGTGGTCATTAGGAACCCCAGAAGCTGAATGAATAATATCACCCAGATTACTGGGCTGCTGATTCAACATATTGGTCACATAGAAGGACACATATAATTAGAGTGTTACATCTGGTCAACTACTAGAGAAGATTTAATGAGCTAAAGTTGTTCTATAATGATTTTTTTAATAGGCGAGATATGCAAGATGTCTTAATCTGTGTATGTGAACTGAATTACTGCCAAGTTAATCCAATCTGGAGATATGCTGAGTTTTTCTGTGTTGTTACATAGGCTGTGTTGTTATCTATTAAGAGGTTAAATGCATTCCGTTCCATAGTGAAAGTGAGATGATAAATAGGTAATGATAAGTGTAACTGGTTTATATATTTGAAGGTTTATGTAAGTTAAACATTGGAAAAGAAAGGTTTTTTTTGAAGTTATGAAAAAGTACATTGTAAGTAAGCTGATGTGAGAAAAATAGAAGTTTTTTTTTCTCTCTTTGTCAGAAAGTTTTTTGGGAAAGTTTAATTGGAAGAAAGTGATAGTATGTGTTGTATACAGATGGGAAAATGTAAGTGATTCAGAAGGTAATCGTGTACAGAGATACCGCTGGAGTTTGTAGTCCCTCTATCCTAAGTTGTGACCCCCTCCTAAGAAATGTGTTCATTGGAGCATGACAGTATGTGCTCGCTTAAACCCCCCCCCTTCTCTGATTTTATAGAAAATCATCTATTACAATGTTTGCTTCTGTGAAATATAGGAACATTTTTTTTTAACTTTTGTATAGAAGTGAAATCTTAGTTGAAAGAATCTGTTTTGCTATGTGATTCTAGCATTATTTGGAACATCCTAAACGGTAGCCATGATTTTTTTTTATAATTATTTGAATGTTTAGTTTATCAGTCCAGCCTATTGGGCGTGGAAAGGAAAAAAGCTCCACCCACCTAACAAAATCAAATTTACCTTTCGGTGAAGGGCATTTTGTACAAGATAGTTGACCGGACTAGAACACCCTTACTTATAAGTATGTGATGGGACAATATTGAATGATCATAGGAGATAGATGTCTATATATGTTATAAATTGGTTTAAGTAATAAATGTAATGAAGTGTGATATTTTAAAATACAGGATTAATGATTGTTTTATGAGTTGTTTGTTAATATAGAAGAAACTAGATCTGTATGGAATTGAACCAGTCATTGAAATAGTAACATCAATATGAGTGTGATATGTGGTCCCACCCTTAGGAGATTTTACAGGCAGCCAGTTTTGTTGTCCCCACACCTCACTCAGGCGCCCTACGGGGAAGCCTTGAGCATGGTGTGATGGGAATGATGCTCTGGAGAATTGCAGAGGGTGGGAATACAGGTTATAGATGTATAATAAGAGGTGTTGAACATTTCTTAACTTTTGTGTGGAAGGAGGATAAATGATTGGACATATTGCTGACAAGAGGTAGCAGGGATAGAACTGGCCACTCTACCCCTGACGCTCTGATTAGCCAACAAAAAGGAAACTAGGGATTCGCATTGGAGAACACCTTACAAATATCAAAAAGGGATTTAAGGACCATAATGTGTCACTCCATTTCAGAGAAACATAATAGGGACCCCACATTGGCTCGATTTTGTGGTATTGAGACGGTATACCCTCTGTGGAGAGGTTCGAATCGCATCAGGGACCTCTCCCGGAGGGAAACCTTCTGGATATATTCGATGGGAAGTCTCCACCCTCATGGGTTAAATATTGAACTTGATATTAATGCCTTTATAAGTGATTACTAATACCATCCGAATTAAAAATCACTGAATAACTAAAATCATCAGAAGAATTATCCACTACTTATATGAGTGTGGATGAACGTTGGTGACCTTTTGTAAAATAATGACTCTTAAACCAATGGACATATGTAGTGAAATATGAGTTCGCTTAAATCTATGATGGACTATGGTTTAATATGATGACTATTTGCAGTATGATATTTTAGACAAGTATGTGCATCCTATTTACACTCTATTAGGCCAGGTGACAAGGGGAAATCCTTTGATATAATGGAGTAGGGTAATAGATTATATCATAGAGATAATGACTGTATATGGAAATACCACCTTCCAGGATTTTGCTTTGCCATAACACAATGTTTTCCATGTCAAAAGCTTGTCTCGAGTCGATTGGCAGACTAAATATAGCATATTGGTGACATTTGGAGCAACATAACCTTATATAATTATAAAGATTGCAGGAACATGTATTTAAGTGTGATTCCCTAAGTTCACAGGCAGCGGAACAGCGAGATGTATAGGAATATACCCATGTATATATGCCGACGCCGATCCTCCATGGTCTGAGCTAATTAATTTGAAGCTGTATTACACATACGGGACTGTGGGAGGGGGCGGGTATAAAATGATGCCGTCAGTCCGTGCAGCCAATCACCAGTAGAAGTCTATACTGACGAAACGCGTCGTGATTGGACTGCACGGCATCACTCATCACACACATGCCGCACATCCCCTGTCTCTCTGCTGGTCGGAGAGTTCTGGGGAGAGGAGGCGCGCTCGTCTGGATCTGGCTTCTAGGAACCAAGGACAGTTTTTGTGGCTTGTATGATCCCTCGGTCTGGTAAGAGTACATCAACCAGCATTGGGGACATTTTAAAGTTGTACTAAGATTTTTTAAAGGAAAAATGTTTTTAAGTGGAACGGGAACATAGCTGTGTGGTTACCTATTTTGCATCAATAAATAGTTGTTACTTTATTACACTATGCAAGTTCCTCTGTGCTTATTCCCTCTATGATTCACTCTGGTCGGTCAACCACGGGAAGGCTTGCCTAGGATCAAACCACTGTGCTTAATAGCACTAACTGCGATATCAGCTAGTGCATGAAGAGTGCCTAGCCATAGAATCTGGTAAGAGTTCACTTATACCAGTTGAAAAATTGATTTAAAGGACTATTAGAGTGGGTTTTCCTCACGAGCACCCTCTGTTCTGTCTGGACTGTTTTTGTATATCAATTGTTTATGATTATACTTTATAGCGCCGCATATGTAATGTCATAAGCCATTGCAATTCTATTGTTGTATCTTTGTTTATTCATAAGTGGCAGCTGAAGCATTAGACTCTGTACATTTGAAAGTGGCGCGGACTTGGGTTGTTGGATATAGGAGGATTGAGTAAACATCACCCAAATATTGATTATGACATGTATTTTATTGATGACACTGTTAGGCACATATCCATGGGATAGATGATGTTAGCAAAGGACATGCTTTAGCTGATCAGGAAGAGGGGAACAGATGCCCAGCCTGGTTCCCATCCTTCCTGAAAAAGCACAGTTAATTGCAGACCTCCAACAATCCGCATCTCCAGCAGAGCTGGAAGACTGGTGTTACCCTGTTTTGCAGAGTAATCCAAAATTTGGATTGATCTGCAAAGAGGAGAGGCCATGTATCCCACGATGCACTGCATCAATATACATTGCACAACTACAGAAACAATCCTAATAACCCATACCATGTAACACATCAACATCTACCTCATCCCGCAACCCCGTTCACACACCTCCAAACTGACTTCACTCAACCAGCATGTGTGATTGTTGACATGTTCTCCCCATGGCCGGAAATATTTCCGACCAAAAAGGGAAGACGCCAGAACGGTGGTGGGAATCCTGACCAGGGAGATCATTCCCAAATGGGGAATACCCCTGCAAATGAGCTCAGACACAGGCACAGCATTTGATCAATTTTTCCATTTATACCTGTAAATGAAATATTGATTGGATAGACTATATATTGCAATCGACAGCGCTTTGTTAGCTACACACGAGATGCAGTCAAGGGCCTTGCCGAGCAGCTTGATGCCACCTCACTGACAACCTGGCAGAACAGAATCTCCTTGGAGATGCTCCTGGCCAAGAGGGGAGGGGTCTGTATAATGTTTGGCAACACGTGTTGCACATTTATCCCTAGTAATGCTGCCCCAGATGGCAGTGTTTCCCGAGCATTGAAGGACTTGGAGATGCTGTCTCAGGTGTTGGCAGAAAATAGCGGGATTGAGGACCCCTTCACCGGATGGATGGAACGTTGGTTTGGCAAGTGGGGCAAGTCTTTGACCACCTTGGCCACCGCAGTTGCGGTGGTACTGTCAGTATTATTATGCGCAGCCTGCTGTCTGGTACCATGCATGAAGGGACTCATCTCAAGGGTAGCAGATGGAGCTGCCGGTTATGTAATATATGCAGTGCTGTCCACACAAGGCCCTGACTTATATGACAAACCAGGATTAGCCACACTGCTTGTATGAGAGAGTGATGCTGTTTTTATCCCCACTGAGACAGGCTTCTGAGTTGGGAGCAGGGGGAAATGTTGGGTTAGGTCAGGAGTCTTTAATTAAAATGTAGCTAGAGTAATGCTTTATGTGAACCTATAAAATGTTGATTTTGAAAGGATTTGATGGTATCCATTTTGTATGTTAGGGTTCCACTTTAAATATCTGTTAGTCTGGCTTGTTCCTGGCCTTATGCCAGAATGTCTTATGCTCGGTTCTCATGGAAAAGCTGAATTTAGCTAATCACATAATATACATTGTATTTATGTTTTATGAAGTTGATGTTCCCTTTGTATCTTCATAATGTACTAATGAATGTGTTTATTTGAGACAAGACAGGAGGCCCGCTGCAGGATGGATTTCTTTCTATTGGTCACTTGCTTTCAGTAGGATTACACATAGGCGGACCTGTTGTACTGTGTTTCGGACTTCATTTATAGCCTCAAGACCACAGTGATAGCTATAACCAGAATTGTAGTCCTGACAGAACACAACCCTGTCTGGATTCATGCCACCGGAGTAAAATTGGTAAAGAAGAGACCTGACCCAGAGGTCCCAGAAGCAAGAAAGGAGGTATTAACGGGGGCAGATAGCCCTGACCTCGAAAAAGAGAGTCAAGACAAGGGGGTATTAACGGAGGTGGACAACCTTGACCCTGAAAATGAACTGCTACCTGAACTTTGGACAATGGCCCTTAAGCCCCCTGATCCTATCCCCATTTCTAGTGATTTTATTGACTTTTCTCATGTGTATTAGTACAGAGGTGGTCATTACCCAAGAGGGGTAAAACTCCCAGTCTCACAACACTCTCGTATAACACACCATATATATGTATCCACCTTTACTTTTGATTACTGCCATATAGTTCACTGTCCTATAGTATTTTGTCAGTGTAAATGTTTATATTCATAGGGGTACATATATATAGATGTTCAAAGAGGGGTTCAAGGTGAACTCAAAGCCAGA
>BLSH010335529.1:48967-73572 GCA_018402905.1 Glandirana rugosa
GCCGAACTCCACCAGGGAGACAGCAAAACATTCGGTTGAGGTGATCCTGGCTTATTCTATCAGTCCTTCTAATGATAGAATCCTCAATTACCACCAACTGTCTAAGCCTACCTGCACTACCCCTACCACCCCTACTAGATGGGCTGCTCTCCCGGCTGTTAGGGGGAGCAGTGACATCCAGGGCTGCCACCTCTGAGTTTGCCACCCCCACATCTTCACTCAAAATGGCAAATCTGTTAGGGTGCTCAAACCCAGGGTTGGGTCGCGCCCACAGGAATATGTGCACACGTGCTGTGAACACTAGTTCCCCATGATTAAAATGTGTGCATGTGGGTGCATGCAATGCATGTCAGATCCTGGGGCCCTCTGGCCTTTATCAGGCAGACTGTGGCACATGGACATTACTGACTGGTCTTCAGCCTCCTGCTTCCTGTTCCTGTATGTGCCTATGCTTCTGATCTCCTGTTAATGACCCGGTCTGCCCTTGGATTCTTCTTATCTCTCACCCAGCTCTGACCTTGGATTGTCCATGGATTTGCTCTTGTCTTCTGTCCTGTGTATGACTTTGGCTTGCCTGACCACGTCTCTGCTCTTCTGTTTGCTGACCACTAGCTTACCAACCTTGGCATCCTGACTACGCTTCCTGCATCACCCTGTCTGCTGTGATATGCCCTGTTACCTACCTGCAGTACCCCGCCTGCCGTACCTACCTGCAGTACTTACCTACTGTTCCAGCCTGCAATACCTAATTGCTGTATCCAGCCTGATACACTTTCCACTGTAACCTGCACCATTATCAGCTGGCATCCACCTACGGAGAGATATATCTACACCTGCATCTCTCATCTGTGGCACAGCTGGCAATTCCTGCTTCTTTGGGCTATGTGTTCCCTGTTTCCACCTTCAGTGACACTGAACACTCAGCCACAAGGAGATCCCTCTCAAAATTTCAGCTTCAGGACCAGGTACGTGACAGTACCAGTCAGCCAAAAGATGTCTGAAGCTACCAGAGTTGCAGCCCTCACGCAAGCCATAACAAATATACAAGAAGGCTATTTTTAACTGGAAGATTGTCTGCAGAGTCTATTCACTACTTCTTCTGCTGACCAGAACCCAGCAAATACGGCCCCTGCCTCAGCTTCTGCTGCCTCTGAATGCACAACTGTCACACCCACAATAATTGTGCCTCCACCTGAACCAAAGGCTCCCATACCAGAACGTTTCTCCAGGGAACAAAGAAAGTTCAGGACTTTTAAAAACACTTGGCAATTATACCTAGCTTTGCAACCACAGACGTTTTCTCTTGAGACCGTTAAAGTTGGATTTATGGAGCAAAAGAACCCGGTCCTCAACTCAGTCTCAGCTTTCTTCGAAGCCATGTCACATCTTTATGACGACCCCCAGTGGATGGCCACGGTCAAAGCAGCCCTACACACGCTCCAAAAAGGGACTATACAGTTGAATTCCACAAATGGTCAGCAGACACTGGCTGGAATGAGGCCGCATTAAAGTACCAGTTTTGGCTTGGCCTATCTGAAGCACTTAAAGATGAGCTGGCTAGAGTCGATGCTCCTGCCACTCTGGAAAACCTCATTAATCTACCCATCCAGCTTGATTGCCGACTGCGGGAGCGACGATCTGAACAAACTCAATCCTTCAGACCCACCTGGATGCCACCCAGAGTTCCCCCAGCAATCCACTTTATGCTTGTTACCTCTTCTTCTTCAACACCTCTGAAGGGAGAACCAAGGCAAATTGGACTGATGCATTCTGCCCTAACTCCTGAAGAAAGGGCACAATGTCAACAAGCCAACCTATGCCTCTACTGTGGAGGGCCTGGACATTTTCTTTGCAAGCCTCCTTGCTCTCCTTTCTTTCCTGCCTCCTTGCCCTGATTACTTCCCAGTCTTCGGGATTAATCCGGCTCACCTCATTCTACCCATCTCATTACAGACGGCAGATGCGAAAATCAAGTTTTGGGCCATAATCGACTTAAAAATCGATATCCGCTTCCCCTTTAGTCTGGATTAGAGAGGGGGACAAGTGGAAGACAGCTTTCCAAACCCGTTTCGGACATTTTGAGTACTAAGTCATGCCCTTTGTATTATGTAACGCCCCAGCAATTTTCCAGAATTTCGTAAAAGACATCTTTAGAGAATTCCTGGATCACTTCCCAATTCTATCTTGATGCTAGTCTTATTTTCTCTGCATCATTTGAACTACACCGTGTACATGTGAAGAAAGTCTTAACTACCCTTAGAAAACATAGACTCTATGCAAAAGCAGAGCAATGTGAGTTTGAGAAACAAACCATCCAATTCCTGGAGTTGATAATATCCACCAATGGAATTGCCATGGACCTTAGAAAGTATCTTCTATTCTTAAGTGGCCTGCCCCAGTGGATAAAAAAATGGATCCAAAGATTTGTAGGTTTCGCAAATGTCTACAGAAGGTTCATCAAAGTGTTCTCAGCCATCATCGTCCCAATCGTCCAACTGACACAACAACACTTGATTTCAGTGGTCTCAGGAGACCCAGGAAGCCTTTGACAAACTTAATGTTAGGTCTGCCAGGAACCCCAACCGTCACTCCGGTTTCCTGACCAGTAGTCTTGTTATCCAGGAATGAGGTGGAGGACAGTTGCAATCCTGCAGCCAGAATTCTGGGACCTCAATGGCAAGTGCAAACAGACTAAATCAAGGGACAACAAATAAATAAGTGACTCACAGTAGTGGGCGTATTCTGGAGCCAATCAGAAGAAGGGGACCCAATGTCGGTATGTGTAGAAAATCCAGGCGTAGATCCAAGGGGTATACCAGAGACAACGTCAGGGACAGGCAATGTTCGGGAACGTAATCCAAAGGGAGATCCAAAAGCGTAGTTGAGAACAAGCAGAGTTAGCAACAAGACAAACAAACTGGTACAACAACAGGATGTAGAACCTATACTAGGGACTGGAAGAGGAAGAGAGGATTTATAGGTTACAAGATAAGGAATCTATCTGCAGCTGGCCACTGGGTGGAGCCAGGTTCCAAAATCACAAAGCAGCAGAAACCCAGAGCTCCACCAAGATAGAAGTTTTCCTGTGGCACAGGCAGCAGGAAACATTAGCCAAGAACACTAGGTCCCAGGATCGAATCCTGGTCAAGGCATGACACTGAAAGCTCTGTTTACTTCTGCTCCAGTATTACAGCATCCAGACCCCACTCTATCCCACATCCTGGAGGTAGACACCTCAGAAGTTTGTACTGGAGCGATCTTATCACAGCACCAAGGGCCTAAAGCTTTGCCCAGTAACCTTCTTTTTAAGAAGTCAAGCAGAAAAGAATTATGACATCGGTGACTGAGAGCCGTTGGCCATCAAGATGGCTTTAGAGGAATGGTGATACCTGCTGAAGGGTGCAGCCCATCCTGTGATGATCTTTATCGATCACAAAAATTTAGAATACCTCAGGACTGCTAAACATCTTAGACCCCGGCAAGCATGGAGGGTCCTGTTCTTCTCCCGGTTTAACCTTCACATTACTTACTAGGTCCAAGCATAGCAAAGCTGACGCTCTCTCTTGAATGTTCCTGGAACCTCCTGAAGTAGGATCTCTCAGCATCAGCCTGTCCTCAAAAATTGTTTTACTATTACTACCTGATCTAGTGTCAACCATACAGCAAGCTTCTGCCCAATGCCTGGAAACTGAAGCTTCTTCTTGAAGGAAGCAAGATGGATTTTTCTGGCATAATGATAACATTTTTGTACCACAAGAGACCAGGACTTTAGTCCTTAAGGAATGCCATGATCATCAGCTGGGCGGTCATTTTTGGGTACACAAGACCATCAAACTTGTCCAACGGTCCTTCTAGTGGCCAGGCTTGAGCCAGGACTGCAAGGATTATGTTGGTTCCTGCACAACTTGCCTTTGCAGAAAAGCCTGTGGCCTGTTAAGGCCATTGCCAGTCCCGGACCTTCCCTGGAAAATGCTGTCCATGGACTTCATTGTGGATATACCCCCTTCTGATGGATTCACTTCCATTTTTGTAATAGTAGTTTGATAGTCTAAGATGTCACATTTTGTATGATGGGCACTCCCTCTCCCGCAACACAGCTCATGCTTTTATAAAGGAAATAGTAAGGCTCCATGGCTTGCCCAGAAATGTTGTCTCTGTCAGAGGGATACAATTTACTTCCAGATTTTGGAGAACTATTAGACATTGATGTCTGCCTATCCTCAGCCTACCACCCTCAAAGCAATGACCAGACGGAGAGAACCAACCAAACCCTAGAACAAAACCTTTGGTGCTTTTCCACTTTCTCACAAATAATTGGGTATCTCTGTTACACTGCGCTGAATTTGCCTACAACAACTCAGTTCATGCTGCCACCAACCAGACTCCATTCTGGGCCAACTATAGGTACCATCCATCCTTTCTACCTGATATTTTGCAAGCAAGTCCTGTGCCCACAGTTCAAGACAGATTATCCTCTATCCTAACCAACTATCAGGTTCTTCAGGAGGCCATTTCAAAGGCTCAGGGGGATTATAAAAGGCACTACAATAAAAAGAGGAGGGAGAATCCAGTTCTGAAAGTTGGAGACAAGGTCCGGCTTTCTACAGCTTATTTGAAACTCCCTTGCTCTTTGTGAAAGCTGTTTCCATGATTCATTGAGCCATTTGAGATAAGGAGAGTGATAAACCTTGTGGCCTTTGAATTGACTCTACCACAATCTTACAAAATCCACCCAGTCTTTCATGTTTGTCTTCTGAAACCTGCCTCTTCAGACCATTTTCCAGGAAGAGAAGACCCACCACTACCACCTCTTACAGTGCGTGAGGGCACTGAATTTGAGGTAGAAGCAATCCTTGATTGTAGGAAACGAGGAAGGTAAACTCAATACCTTGTCAAGTGAAAAGGTTAGCCTCCTGAAGAGAAATTTCTGGGAGCCCAAAGGGAATATTCATGCCCCCAGAGTACTCCTTGAGTCCAGAGTCCAG
Source organism: Glandirana rugosa (assembly GCA_018402905.1). Lineage (NCBI taxonomy): Eukaryota > Metazoa > Chordata > Amphibia > Anura > Ranidae > Glandirana > Glandirana rugosa. The sequence continues at coordinate 53,953 of BLSH010335529.1, forward strand.
AGTTTAGAAACACTGAAAAGATTACACGTTTGAGCAGGCTGTGTCAGGAACCATGAATCAGACAAAGACAAAAGTTCAGTAAAATCATGCTTTTTAATAAAAAGGTAAAATGTTATAAACAGAGTAAACTTGGTCAAAACATAGCCAGGGTTCGGTAACCGGAACAGATAGTCAGAGCAAGCCAGTGAAACAGGAGTGCAGAGATCAGCAGAGTCAAACAAACGGAATGCAGGGTTAGGAGCCAGGAGGCGAGTCAGCTGAGCAGGGTCTTGAATCCAGGAACCAGAAGGGAACGTCAAACAGGCAAAGTCTTTCACAGGAGCACACAGCAGAGATTTCTCCAGAGATGTTGACCAGGTGAAGGTGTCTGAGATCTGATCCAGGCCGTTTACAGTATTTCACAAAAGTGAGTACACCCCTCACATTTTTGTAAATATTTTATTCTATCTTTTCATGTGACAGCACTGAAGAAATGACACTTTGCTACAATGTGAAGTAGTGAGTGTACAGCTTGTATAAAAGTGTAGATTTGCTGTCCCCTAAAAATAACTCAACACACAGCCATTAATGTCTAAACCGCTGGCAACTAAGTGAGTACACCTCTAAATGAAAATGTCCAAATTAGCCCCAAATAGCCATTAACCTCCCAGGTATCATGTAACTCGTTAGTGTAACAAGGTCTCAGGTGTGAATGGGGAGCAGGTGTGTTAAATTTGGTGTTTTCGCTCTCACTCTCTCATACTGGTCACTGGAAGTTCAACATGGCACCTCATGGTACAGAACTCTCTGAGGATATGAAAACAAGAATTGTTGCTTTACATAAAGATGGCCTAGGCTATATGAAGATTGCCAAGACCCTGATACTGAGCTGCAGTATGGTGGCCAAGACCATATAGCAGTTTAACAGGACAGGAACAGAACAGCCCGCGCCATGGTCGACCAAAGAAGTTGAGTGCATGTGCTCAGCATCATGTCCAGAGGTTGTCTTTGGGAAATAGAGGTATGAGTGCTGCCAGCATTGCTGCAGAGGCTGAAGGGGTGGGGGGTCAGCTTGTCATTGCTCAGACCATACGCCGCACACTGCATCAAATTTGTCTGCATGGCAGTTGTCCCAGAAGGAAGCTTCTTCTAAAGATGATGCACAAGAAAGCCCACAAACAGTTTGCTGAAGACAAGCAGACTAAGGACATGGATTACTAGAACCATGTTTTGTGGTCTGACGAGACCAAGATAAACGTATTTGGTTCAGATGATGTCAAGCGTGTGTGGTGGCAAACAGGTGAGGAGTACAAAAACAAGTGTGTCTTGCCTACAGTCAAGCATGATGGTGGGAGTGTCATGGTCTGTGGCTTCTTGAGTGCTGCCAGCACTGGGGAGCTATAGTTCATTGATAGAACCATGAATGCCAACATGTACTCTGACATACTGAAGCAGAGCAAGATCCCCTCCCTTCGGAGACTGGGTCGCAGGGCAGTATTCCAATGTGATAACGACCCCAAACACGTCTCCAAGAAGACCACTGCCTTGCTAAAGAAGCTGAGGGTAAAGGTGATGGACTGGCCAACCATGTCTCCAGACCTAAACCCTATTGAGCATCTGTGGGGCATCCTCAAATGGAAGGTGGAGGAGCGCACGGTCTCTAACATCCACCAGCTCCGTGATGTCCTCATGGAGGAGTGGAAGAGGACTCCAGTAGCAAACTGTGAAGCTCTAGTGAACTCCATGCCCAAGAGGGTTAAGGCAGTGCTGGAATATATTGGTGGCCACACAAAATATTGACACTTTGGGCCCAATTTGGACATTTTCACTTAGGGGTGTACTCACTTTCGTTGCCAGTGGTTTAGACATTAATGGCTGTGTTGAGTTATTTTGAGGGGATAGCAAATTTACACTGTTATACAAGCTGTACACTCACTACTTTACATTGTAACAAAGTGTAATTTCTTCAGTGTTGTCACATGAAAAGATAGAATAAAATATTTACAAAAATGTGAGGGGTGTACTCACTTTTGTGAGATACTGTATATAGCTAGGAGAGCTGGCTAACCAGGATATGGATATCAGGTGGGACAGAGTGAAAGCTGAGACTGGCAATTAACCCTCATCTGAGCAGCTTGCTCTGAGAAGAGAGGACTGAGCTCAGTCCTGACAGTGACCCCTCCTCAACAACCCCCCCTCCTCGGGGGGCCACCAGGTTTGAGGGGAAAACGTCTATGGAAAGCAGGGAGCAGAACAGGAGCATGTACGTCCGAGGATGAGACCCAAGGACACTTCTATGGAAAGTACCCTTTTTAATGAACCAGGTATTGTATGCGCCCACGGAACCTACAGAAGTCAATGATAGATTGTATTTCATACTCCTCTTGGTTCTCAACCTGAACAGGATGAGGATGCGGTACCTAGGTGGTGAAGTGGTTGCATACCAAAGGTTTTAACAACAAGACGTGGAATACATTAGAAATTTGCATATTAGAAGGCAGGTCTAAAACGTAAGCCATTGGGCTGATCTTGCGAACAATATGGAAAGGCCCAAAAAACCATGGTGCCAGCTTCAATGAGTGAAAACAGAGTCAGAGGTTGCGAGAAGACAGCGAGACCCTCTACCCAACTTGGTAAGAGGGCGCAGGTTAGGCATCAGCATTGCGTCTGTACCTATCATTGGCACGTAGCAAAGACTCTCGGACCTGTACCCAAGTGGAACCACGGAGATGCTCCTCCAACGCAGGACTTCTCTGAGGAACAAATGGGTCAGGCAACATGGCTGGTTGGAAAACATAATTTGCTATAAACTGAGACAATCGGGAAGCGGTATTGACGGCACTATTGTGAGCAAACTCCCACCAAGGTAACAGGTCAGACCAGTTGTTATGGTGGTCAGAAATATAGCAATGTAAAAACTGTTCCAAGGACTGTTTGAATCGTTCTGTGGCCCCATTGGACTGTGGGTGATACACAGAAGAGAAGGAAAGCTGAATTCCCAATTGTGCACAAAAGGCTCGCCAAAACCTGGACACAAACTGGCAACCCTAGTCCTAGATGATCACCTTGGGAAGCCTATGTAAGCGAACGATCTCCTGAGCAAAAATGGATGCTAGTTCCTTGGACGTGGGCAAATTCCCAAGTGGAATACAATGGCACATCTTTGAGAATCAGTCAACCACCATAAGGATAACTGTGTTACCCTGAGAGTTAGGTAACTCCACAATAAAATCCATAGACAGGTGGGTCCAAGGCCACTCTCTATTGGATATGGGTTGTAGAAGACCCACTGGAAGATGTCGTGGTGTTTTGTTCGGGGCACACGTGGAACAGGCTGCTACAAAGGCGGCTACATCAGCACGGAGACTAGGCCCCAGAACTGTTGGAAAATGAGTTGATTCTTCCCTGGGTGACCAGCAGCCTTGGGAGAATGGTAAGTCTGGAGCACAGCAGTACAGAGACTCTCACGGACAAAGCAGCAGTCACAAGGTTTCTCAGGAGGAGCATGGATCTGAGCAGCAAAGATCTTGTCACCCAAAGGTGAAGTGAGACTGGTACGAACCGTAGTCAGAATATGATCAGGAGGTATCACAGGGATAGGAACCGACTCCATCTTGGAAGCGGAGGAAAACTGTTGCGACAATGCATCGGCCCTTACATTCCTAGTACCGGGTAAGAATGTAATTGAAGCTTGAAAAGAACAGAGCCCATCGTGCCTTCCTGGGGGAGAGGCGTTTAGCCTCAGACAAGAATGTGAGATTCTTGTGGTCAGTCAAAATGGGAACTGGAACAGTGGTACCCTCGAGGAGATGCCTCCATTCTTTAAGGGCTAAAATTATCGCAAACAACTCTCTGTCCCCAATCTCGTAATTGCATTCCGCAGGAGACAACTTCTTGGAAAAGTAGCCTCAAGGATGCACCAGGAAGAAGGGCACCAACTCCAGTCTCAGATGCATCAACCTCAAGGATGAAGGGTAACATAGGATCAGGATGTGCCAACACGGGAGCAGAAACAAAGGCAGCCTTGACAGTCACAAATGCCTTAATGGACTCCGGAGACCAATTCTGTGGGTTACCGTCCTTTCTGGTCATATCAGTCAGGGGTTTAACCAGAGAAGAGAAGTTACAAATAAACTTCCGATAATAATTGGCAAAGCTAAGAAAACGTTGTAGTGAACATAAACCCACAGGTTGGGGCCACTGTAGAACTGCCAATAGCTTCTCTGGGTCCATCAAAAAACCAGCAGTGGAAATGACATAACCCAGGAATTTAACCTGTTCACGATGGAACTCATACTTCTCCAATTTATAATACAGGTTATTATCTCTCAGCCTCCGAAGCACAAGACAGACATCTATGTGGTGGCTCTCTAGGGACTTGAAATATATGAGGATATCATCGAGAAAAAACACCACACATTGCTGCAGCAATCAATGTATAAAAGGTGTGGTGTGGCGCTGCCCAACAACACTACTACAATCTGATAAAAATGGTAAAAATCAAATGGTAAAAATCAGAAGACTGCTGCCCTCACTGGGACACCTTTGGGTGTCAGATGTATAAAAGTATGATGAAAAAAGTGAGTTTGGCGCTGTCTATATTCGTGTGTCTAAAATAAGATAGGTGTGTACAAATTCATGAGTGCTATTAGCTGAGATAAAAAGTATTAAAACCCGGGATGCAACAAATTCCTCAATAATAATAAAAAAAGTATATATATATAAATTAAAGTGCTGTTGATGTGTCAGTATAATTCAAAAAACCAAACATGTGCAACCAACAGTGCAAATGGGTGAAAGTGCAAACAGTGCAACAATGTACCAGAATGTCAAACCTCACAGGTATGTTTACAGGGGTTGTGAGCCACCTTCTGGGAATGAAGGTCTGCTCAGACCGGGATCATCGAGTCAGCCCTCCCGTGGACCTGCTTCCTTCCTTGCGCTCCGTCACAAAGGGAACCCCTCTCGGTCACTCCCTCGTGCCAAGGCAGATCCACATATAACAAAGAAAATACTCCAATGTGAAAGTAATTTTTAGCAGCAATATGCTGCAAAGTAGTATAAACTCACGGTTAAGCTTTGAGAAAGTCTCCAAGCGGAAGTCAGACAGGTGGATCGTTTGAGGCTTCCTGTGTTCCACCAGTTCCAAGCCGGAAGTATGTAATGGCGCTCACTGGCTCCGCCTTACGCGTTTCGTCATAGCAACGTCATCGGAGGCGGCGCCATACCCTAGTGCCATCTGGCTATTTATACACGGTGATAACCCAGCAGTCCCCTGTTTTTAGCCAATCGTTCGTATGCTTTTTTGCATCCAATCCGTAGCCCTTTATCATCATCCTTCCTTGCAAGTGTGTGCTTTCCATTTTGAGATTAAAAAAACTTTATTAACTCATTACATGATAAAAGACCGCATCCATTAAAAAACGTATAAAACAGGGATGCATATGTAAAAAATGTGTTTAAAATTAAAAATATATGTCAAAAAAGGCTGTGTATAATTATACACAGCCTTTTTTGACATATATTTTTAATTTTAAACACATTTGTTGCATCCCGGGTTTTAATACTTTTTATCTCAGCTAATACACTCTTGAATATGTACACACCTATCTTATTTTAGACACACGAATATAGACAGCGCCAAACTCACTTTTTTCATCATACTTTTATACATTGCTGCAGCAAATCACAAAGAACATCGTTGATGAACTCCTGAAAAACTGCCGGAGCGTTGCAAAGATCAAACGGCATTACGAGGTATTCCTGGGATTAAATGCAGTTTTCCACTCATCGCCACCCTTGATCCTCAGGAGATTGTATGCCCCTCTCAGATCAAGCTTTGTGAAAACCATTGGTCCCTTGAGGTGGTCAAATAACTCTGTAATCAATGGAATCAGATAAGCATTCTTAATCATGAAGCAATTAAGACCCCTATAATCGATACAAGGTTTCAGTTTGTCACTCTTCTTTTTCACAAATAAGAAGCCAGCACCAGCAGGAGACGAGGATTTGCGGATGAACCCTCGAGAAAGTGCATCTGCAACATACTCCTCCATGGCCTTATCCTCCAAGACGGACAAAGGGTAAACTCGGGGTATGGCACCAGGTTGAAGGTCAATTGCGCAATCATACGACCGGTGTGGAGGCAAACTACCGGCTTGAACTTTATCAAAGACCTTGCTAAATGTGCGGTATCCCTCCGGCAGGGAGGAGAGTAAAGAAGTACACAAGCCACTTTCTGAAAACATGTCTTACAGCATTGTGGCGACCAGGAAAGAACGTCAGCACAAAGCCAATCAAAAGAGGGATTGTGCCTCTGTAACCAAGGATAACCAATAACCACTGGGAAATGAGGAGATGAAATGACTTGGAATTGGATTATCTCATGGTGAAGAGCCCCTACAGCCATGGTCAACGGAGCAGTCTCATGAGTCACCTGGGCAGGCTGTAGAGGTCTCCCATTGATAGCCTCAATGGCGAGTGGAGTGGCCCAAAGCTGCAGCGGAATCGAGTGCTTAGGCACAAAGGCACTATCTATGAGCAGGCCTGCAGCCCCAGAGTCGGCTAGAGCCGACTCAATGGACGACTCAGACCAAGAAAGGGTAACTGGAACCAGGGGCTTACCCTTATGGATAACGGGGGACGTAACAATGCCACCTATAGTCTGTACCCTGCAAGACCACAGGTGCAAGTGTCAGCGGCAGCCGGCCTCCCCGCCGCTGACAAGAAAAAAAAAAAGTCAGCCCGACCCCCTGCAGGAGGCGCCGGTGTATTGGCCTTTTTTTTTCTCGGCTCCTTGCTGTCTGCTGACAGCAAGTAGTGAGCCAATTGGTCAGTCATAAAAAACTATGTGTGTGCGCTGAACAGGCACACATACATAGTCTGATTGGCTGCCCTGAACCAGTGACTGACTGACATTGGATGCTGTGGGTGGGGCAGGCGCAGCACTCCACCAGGTTTCAGTCCTGACCCCTGTGCCGCAGACCATCCACTCCAGCATGCTGTCCGCAAGCCGAGCTCTGCACACTCCTGCCTGCCTATTAGATGGGCTAAGTGCGGGACTTGTCCCGACTTCGGGGGGGGTCTGTCAGTGCCGCGAGCCCCTATCTGGGGCTCGGTATACTGCTATATAGTGACTCTGTATACCTTATCTGGTGACTGTATACTGCGATATAGTGGCTCTGTATAACCTATGTGGTGACTGTATACCCTATCTGGGGCTCTGTATACCCTATCTGGTGACTGTATACCCTTTCTGGTGCTATGTATACTGCTATCTGGGACTCTGAATACTGCTATCTGGGGCTCTGTATACTGCTATCTGGGGCTCTGTATATTGCTATATGGTGACTCTGTATACTGCTATATGGTGATTTTGTATACTGCTGTATGGTGGGTCTGTATACTGCTATATGGTGACTCTGTATACCCTATCTGGGGCTCTGTATACTGCTATCTGGGGCTCTGTATACTGCTATATGGTAACTCTGTATACTCCTCTCTGGGCCTCTGTATACTGTGATATGGTGACTCTGTATACTGCTATATGGTGGCTCTGTATACTGCTATCTGGTTGCTCTGTATACTGCGATATGGTGACTCTGTATACTGATATATGGCGACTTTGTATACTGCTATATGGTGACTCTGTATACTGCTATCTGGGGCTCTGTATACTGCTATCTGGGGCTCTGTATACTCCTATCTGGGGCTCTGTATACTGCGATACGGTGACTCTGTATACTGCTTTATGGGGGCTCTGTATACTGCTATCTGGGCTCTGTATACTGCGATATGGTGACTCTGTATACTGCTATCTGGGGCTCTGTATGCTGCGATATGGTAACTCTGTATACTGCTATCTGAGGCTCTGTATACTGCTATATGGGGGCTCTGTATACTGCTATCTGGGGCTCTGTATACTGCTATATGGTGACTCTGTATACTGCTATCTGGCGCTCTTTAAGTGTATACTGCTATCTGGTGACTCTGTACACCCCTATCTGGGACACTGTATACTCCTATCTGGTGGCTCTGTATACCACTATCTGGGGCTCTGTATACTCCTATCTGGTGACTCTGTATACCCCTAGCTAGTGATGCTGTATACCTTATCTGTGATGCCGTATACCCTATCTGGTGATGTTGGGCTGTATACTGCTGAAACAAGGGGTGGAAACTATAAGGGGTGGGGCTCATGAGAAGTGGAAGGGGTCAAAAAGGAAGGGCAGGGTCTGGCGCCCCACCATACTAAAATTTCACCAGCTGCCACTGGCAAGCGTCCCCCCCGGATGGGTAGGACAAGACTTCAAAAAGTGACCTGCCTGGCCACAATAAAGGCACAATCTCTCCCTCCTCCTAAAGGCTCTCTCATCCACAGAGAGACATGTGAAGCCCAACTGCATGGGTTCTACTTCACTGACAGGCTTGGAACCAGGCGGTATGGGAGGTGAGGGAGGCACGGGTGGGACTACAAAGCTCAGAGCCAAACGTACAGGAGGCTTCCGCAAGCGTTGCTTAAAGGAAGGTCTCTCTCTGAGTCTGGAGTCAAAGAGAATGGCAAATGTGATCAACCTCTCCAGCTCTGTGGGTATGCCTTGGGCATCTTTGATGTTATCCGAGAGACCATGAGAAAAAGCAGCCAGGAGAGCCTCATTGTTCCAAGCAACCTCTGCTGCCAGAGTACAGAATTCAATGGCGTAATCGGAATCCTGCTTGATGGACATGAGGCTTTTGGCAGCAGTAGTGGAGCATGCGGGAATGTCAAATACCCTTTTAAAGGAGGCCACAAACTCTGGGTAACTCTGGACAATGAGTTTTTGTGTCTCCCATAGAGGGTGTCACATACCTGGCCGACGAGTCTGACTTCTGCAGGGGTTACCTCTCTTGCGGCCCTGGTTCGAGAATCCCTAATAGTGTAGACAGGGAGTTCAGGAGCACAGGGGGGCACGAGGGCTGGTCTGGATTACTTGATGGTGCGTGAAGGTCCACTAGAGCTCGTGCTGAGCACAAGAGTAGTCGTACGGTCCGGGTCGGCAACTGGCTGGCTAGGAGGTGCGAAAGGAGCAGACAGGCGGGTGGTCAGGTGCAGGCAGGGTCGGCAACGCGCGGGCAGCGAGGTACAGGAGGGTCAGGCAAGAGAATAGTCGTAGACAGGCCAGGAGTCAGGGCAGGCAGAATTCAACAGGGTCCAAGGAAAGCCGGGGTCACAGATACAGAAAAAGTCTCTCAGAGCAAGGCACGGGGTCACCGGAATGCTGTAGAACGGACAGCACTTGTTATAGGAAGCACACTGTTTAAATAGAGCTGCCCGTCACCGCCTCCTCCGGGAGCGTGAGGAAACAACAACAAAATGCAAACAAATCCTCAGCACAAACTTCTTCTAACATTACCCCCCCCCCCCAAGGAGCAGCCTCTGGATGCCCAAACGGGTTCTCCTAGTCGGGTGTTTCCTCCAGAAAGCACTGATTAGTTCATTTGCATGAAGATTTTCCTCCGGCTCCCAAGAGTTCTCTTCGGGTCCATAGCCCTTCCATTTGACCAGTAATTAAGTGCTGCCTCCTCTTTTCCTACAATCGAGGATAGTCTCCACCTCAAATTCTTCCTCGCCATCCACCATGACCGGCTCTGGGGGCGCTGTGCTACGCCCTGGGAAGGTGTCCAGAACTGTTGGTTTCAGCAGATTAACGTGGAAGACTGGGTGAGTATGCATAGATGCCGGGAGGTTTAGCTCGTAAGCTACTCGGTTGATCTTCCTTTTGATAGGAAATGATCCTATATATCTGGGGCCTAGCTTTTTAGAGGGGCAGGAGAGTCTCAGGTTCTTGGTGGACAGCCAGACCCGTTGACCAACTTGCAACTCCAGTTCCCCCCTTCTCCCCCTGTCAAAGTTCCTCTTACTGGTGGCCTGGGTTTGGGCGAGGGTCTCTTGCAGGAGCTTGCTGTTCCTTTCCAGAAATTGAGTCATGTCCTGCACAGCAGGTACGGGGCTCTCTGAGGCCAGGTCGGGCAGAAAGGTAGGGTGGTAGCCGAGATTCGCCCAGAAAGGGGACTGCTTGGTAGCAGAATGGACAGAGTTATTGTAGGCGAACTCGGCTACAGGTAGGAGGGAGACCCAGTCGTCCTGAGCATAGGAGGAGTAGCACCGCAAGTATTGTTCCAGGGTCTGGTTGGTCCTCTCCGTCTGCCCATTGGACTGGGGGTGGTAGGCCGAGGAGAAGGCCAACTCAATGCTCAAGTTAGCGCACAGAGACCTCCAGAAGTGGGAAGTGAACTGCACTCCCCGATCCGACACAATGTTGGTTGGAATTCCATGTAAGCGGACCACCTCCTTTATGAACACTTCTACGGTTTCTGTAGCTGAAGGGGTGCCCTTCATTGGGAGAAAATGGGCCATTTTTGTGAGCCAACAACCACAACCACCATAATTGTATTGCATCCTGAGGATAGTGGTAATTCCACTATGAAATCCATAGCGATCTGGGACCATGGTCGTTCCAGGATAGGTAGCAGGTTAAGTAGTCCCCAGGCCTTAGATTTCTCTGTCTTATTCCTATTGCAAACAGGACAGGCGGCCACGTAACTCTAGCAATCCTCTTTCAGCCGAGGCCACCAGCATGACAATGGAGAGTAACTCTGTTGTCTTATGACCACCGAAGTGCCCAGCCATCTTGGTGTCATGGCAGAGTCCGAGGGCTACCGGGCGGAGTTCCTGGGGGACACACAGCCTGTTCTCCCACCACCACAATCCCTCTCTTAGTGTACATCGAGGGTCCGGTGGTTCGCTAGGGCCAGTGCAGGATTTCCGGATTCGGGTCAAAAGGTCCTCCTGGGTAAGCAGAAAACTGTGAGCAGGAAGGATGGTATCTGGTGGGGAAATGTCCTCTGGGACATGGAACATTCTTGTCAGAGCATCCGGCTTGACATTCTTTGCCCCGGGCCTGTAGGTGATGTGAAGTTGAAAACCACTGAAGAACAGTGCCCACCTTGCCTGTCGGAGTTTCAACCTCTTAGCCGTCCGCAGGTATTCAAGGTTTTTATGGCCAGTAAAAACCAACACCGAGTGAGCTGCTCCTTCCAGGAGGTACCGCCATTCCTCCAAAGCCGACTTGATGGCCAGCAATTCCCTGTCACCGACATCGTAGTTTCTTTCCGGTGGAGATAACTTCCTGGAAAAGAAGGCTCTGGGACAAGGGGCAATGGGTACCGGTTTTTGATAGTGACCCGATTGAGCTCAAGATAATCAATACAGGGCCGGCGGGAATGGTCCTTCTTCTCCATGAAGAAGATCCCGGCTCCGGCTGGTGACTTAGATGGCTGGATGAAGCCCTTCTTCAAATTTTCGTCCAGATAAGTTTTAAGGATGGCTAATTCCACTTCAGACAGGGGAAAGATCCGACATCTGCTCCCGGTAGGAAGTCAATCGGACAGTCGTAGGACCGATGTGGCGGGAGAACATTAGCCCCCTTCTTACTGAAGATGTCCAGGTACTCATGGTAGGGTGCGGGGACTACCGCACGGGATTCTGGATTGACGTCTAGATCCAGGCTGAGCAAGGCTGAGGGGTTCTCCGGTCACTGAGGCAGGCAATGCTGGTAGCAATAGGAGGAGGAGAATGCTACTTTGCCCGTTGCCCAGTCAATCTGGGGGTTGTGAGCCCGAAGCCAGGGGAGACCCAGAATAATTGGGTACAGAAACTCGGCATGTCCCCCCTCTGGTAGTGGTGTATACTGGGGTGGTCTCCTGGGTGACCGTGCCTGACTTAATGTTCTAACCATCGGCTAGTCGGACGACTATGGGGTGTTTCTTAGGTTGGAGTGGGATCTGGTGATGTGCTGCAAAGGCAAGATCCACAAAGCAGCTACTTGCGCCCGAATCAAGGATAGCCTGCACCGAGATGGTCCCACTGGGGAGCTGGAAGGAGACTGGAAGCACCAGGTGGGCTTTGTCACTGGGCAAGTACATTAGGCCCTCTGCATAATTGGTGGTGCCTTCATCGGCCTTGATGGGGCAGTTCCTTAACAGATGCCCGGAGCCCCCACAATAGAGGCACAATTTCAGGGACATGCGTCTCCTGCGTTCGTCAGGAGTACGAGACGGGTATAGAATCCCGGTTTGCATGGGTTCCGGTGAGGAGGCAGCGGGGCTTAGGGCCGGGTAGCCGGGGAATCCGGATGGTGTCCTGGTCGGGCGGCCTGGTCCGGCGGATCTCTCGGCTGCGCATTCCCGCAAAAGGCAATCAATCTGAATGGCCAGATTGACCAGGGCATCGAGGGTGTGTGGGACCCCGATGCGAGCCAGCTCATCCTTGAGCGGCTCCGAGAAACCCAGCCGGAATTGATAACTGAGGGCCACATCGTTCCAGGCAGTGTCCGCACTCCACCGCTGGAACTCAGATACATATTCCTCCTCAGGGCGATGGCCCTGCTGCAGGGCATGGAGGGCTGCCTCCGCTGTGGAAGTCAGATGGGGGTCTTCATACTGCTGGGCCATTGCCTGGAAGAACCGGTCCAAACTAGCGGTCTCCGGGGCTTTCTGCTCCAGGAGGTGGTGAGCCCAGGTTTGTGGACCTTCCCGAAGGAGCGAGACCACAAACCCCACTTTAGTGGCTTCCTGCGAGAACTTCCAGGGCTGGAGAGCAAAGTACAGGTCACAAGAATTGCGGAAGGCCCGGAACCTTCCGTGGTCTCCAGAAAAAGGTTCAGGCATAGGCACCTTGGGTTCATTCGGCAATGTGACCACAGTGCGAGTGTCCAGAGAGCCAGACCCGATGGGTACTGAGGTAGCGAGTCCCCGAACTCTCTCTTCCAGACAGATGTAGTAATCCTGAAGGGCGTTGGATGGCTCGGGTGAGCCCAGCAAGGTGCACGCACAGCTCGTCCATGGGAGAGGTCCCCTGCGCAGACTCGGGCATGGCTGTCCATTGCTGTCACGTACCTGGCGGACAAGACTGACTTCTGCAGGGGTTACCTCTCTTGCGGCCCTGGTTCAAGAATCCCTAATAGTGTAGACAGGGAGTTCAGGAGCACAGGGGGGCACGAGGGCTGGACTGGATCACTTGATGGTGCGTGAAGGTCCACTAGAGCTCGTGCTGAGCAGAAGAGTAGTCGTACGGTCCGGGTCGGCAACTGGCTGGCTAGGAGGTGCAAAAGGAGCAGACAGGCGGGTGGTCAGGTGCAGGCAGGGTCGGCAACGTGCAGGCAGCGAGGTACAGGAGGGTCAGGCAAGAGAATAGTCGTAGACAGGCTGGGAGTCAGGGCAGGCAGAATTCAGCAGGGTCCAAGGAAAGCCGGGGTCACAGATACAGGAAAAGTCTTTCAGAGCAAGGCACGGGGTCACCGGAACGCTGTAGAACGGACAGCACTTGTTACAGGAAGCACGCTGTTTAAATAGAGCTGCCCGGCACCACCTCCTCCGGGAGCGTGAGGAAACAACAACAAAATGCAAACAAGTCCTCAGCACAAACTTCTTCTAACAGAGGGTTTGCCCAGGCCAAGACTCTGTCAGAAAGCAAAGAAATCAGAAAGCCTACTTTGCTTCTGTTTGTGGGGAATGCCTGGGGCAGCATCTCAAAGTATATCCCAATCTGGTTGAGAAACCCTTTGCATTGAACTGGATTGCCCCAAATTGCTGGGGAAGTGGAACGGAACTAGACATACCACTTGTAGAGGTAATATTTGAGGCGGGTGCCTGCACAGAGATTTGAGCATCAGCGGGAATGGCCTGCAACACAGCCACCTTGGGAGGAACCAGGTGAGCAGTGCGATTTAGGAGTGTTTGTAAGGCTATCGTAAACTGATCCATGCGTTGATCCTGCTCATCCAATCTGGAAAAAATATTACCAGCAAGTGGATTGACTGCTTCTTCTGAATTCATGGCCTTCGCCTACTGACAGGAACAATGAGACAAAGACAGAAATGCAGTAAAATCACGCTTTTTAATAAAAAGGTAAAATGTTATAAACAGAGTAAACTTGGTCAAAACATAGCCATGGTTCAGTAACCGGAACAGATAGTCGGAGCAAGCCAGTGAAACAGGAGTCCAGTGATCAGCAGAGTCAAAAAACGGAATACAGGGTCAGGAGCCAGGAGGAGAGTCAGCCGAGCAGGGTCTTGCATCCAGGAACCAGAAGGGAACGTCAAACAGGCAAAGTCTTTCACAGGAACACACAGCAGAGATTTCTCCAGAGATGTTGAACAGGCGAAGGAGTCTGAGATCTGATCCAGGCAGTTTATATAGCTAGGAGAGCTGACTAACAAGCAGGATATGAACATCAGGTGAGACAGAGTGTAAGCTTAGACTGGCAATTAACCCTCAGCTGAGCAGCTTGCTCTGAGAAGAGAGGACTGAGCTCAGCCCTGACAGGCTGCCCCTAGTGTCAGGAGAGCAGTCCGTAGGCCTGGCACAGTGGCAAGGTTCCAATATGGCAGCACCTGCATGAATACGCACAAACCTGCCACGAACGCTCGTTCACCATGACAAACACGTATGCGATTGTGCGCATGCGATGCACGTCAGATCCTGGCGCCCTCTGGCCTTTAAAAGGGAGACTGTGACACATAGACATTGCAGACTGGTCTTCAACTTCTAATAAAAAATACAAAAAACTATGTCCCTCAATGTAAATCTATTGTCAATCACATCTCCCATTCCACCTCTGACCATAAACATAAAAAAATAAACACTCTGCCTTCTGGGACGGCTGCCCGCCGAATGCCTTCTCTGCGTTTTTGACAGTTCTTATATAGGTTCTTATATAGGTAAGGGGCGGGGCCACCCGACAACATCACCTGGTGGCCCACCCCCTGTGATGTCACCAACCCAGCATGCACCAATCCATGATGTCAGAATGGGCGATGCAACCAGGTGAGGTAGCCAGGTTTTATGGTGAGTCATTTTAAATGTGATTTGATGCTTTTTTCTTTAGAAATGTCAGTTTTTCTGCTGCATGTTCTATACATGCTACAGATACGCCACTTTACAGGTAGACTAAGGGGACCCCCAGACACTTTATTTAAAAGGAATTTTTCATTTTTATTGTTGCACTTTAAGCATAATTAAAATCACTGCTCCTAAAAAAACATAATTAAAAAAAAAAAATTGTCATTGATACAAGTCCCTATGGCAGTACCCAGACTCCCATACCACTTTTTATGGCCTATTACTTGCATATAAGCCTTCAAAAATGGGCACTTTTGATTTTTCCCATTCAGCTCCCATAGACTTCAATGGGGTTTGCTGTTTGGGTTAAAACCTTTCTCCTGTTCGGAAGTTCTGCTGTGAACTGAACAGGGGGGTGTTTGGCCCATGTCTAGTGGTAATGCCAAGTCCTAGACAATTTTTCCACTTATGCCAATGTAAGTTGGACACTCAGGGGGCTGGAGCTGGGAGTCTTTGCCTTCGTACAAGTGTAAGGCATGCACATATCATGTAGTGCTTTCATAGAGCTTGTTGAGCTTCATTCCATACTTGGCCCTTTTATTCTGAATGTATTGCTTGAATCCCAGCCGGCCAGTGAATTGGACAAGGCATTCATCTACTCAGATGTTTTGGTCATAAAGTTCAGCAAATCTCTTAGAAAAAAAATTAATTGGGGCATGGGCGTTGCCAGGGTGTGGCTATCAGGGCTAAAGCCCCGAATCAAATTGCCATAGCCCCGAGTGTCGGGGCCCTAACATGGAGGAGCGGACGGGTGGCTTGATGTAGGAGCGGGCGGGCAGCTTGATGGAGGAGCGGGCAACTTGGTGGAGGAGCGGGTGGCTTAGTGGAGGAGCGGGCGGGCGGGCGGCTTGGTGGAGGAGCGGGCAGCTTGGTGGAGGAGCGGACAGCTTAGTGGAGGAGCGGGCGAGTAGCTTGGTGGGGGAGGGGGCAGCTTAGTGGAGGAGCAGGCGGCTTGGTGGAGGAGCAGGCTGCTTAGTGGAGCAGGCGGCTTGGTGGAGGAGCAGGCAGCTTGGTGGAGGAGCGACGGCTTAGTGGAGGAGCGGGCGGCCTGAGAAGCGAGGGGCGGGTAAGCAGAGATGACATCTGAATATGGATAGAAGTACCTCCACAAACTGGGATGTGCATTGCCATCATCCCTTTATTAAGCATCACAAATCAATACCCCTTTCAAGTTTTGGGATTTTTAAAGGCAATTGCAACAATATTCTTAAAAAATATACAAATTTATTAGAATAACCTTTACAAAAATTTGACATTGAAGAATACAAAGTACATAGAATCAGGACCGAGGTCCAATCATAGTTACTGTTTCAATAAAAAGTATGACAGTTGTGCATTATATATAGGTGACATCACCCAGCCCAAGACCGTCCCATGGTTTGTTAAGGTGACCATTCTTAAGGCAGGGTTATTTTCCAACGCGTTTCAGATTAACTGTAACAATTCCTTCTTCAGGGAAAGATATCGCCATCTACAAAATAAACAATATACAGACTAATACCTTGCATACATATACCTTGAACTGGCTTATACATAATACATGAACTGTTACACTTACAGAGCAGCACAATCTTTTACTTTCTCAAAGGTGCAGTTTCCCGGGGACATACAGCTCCGCCAACAGTACATTTCCCATTGTGTCAGGATGATAGGCAAAAAATGCCAACAACCGGTGCATAAGTTATGTGCATTCAAGGGTTTCTAAGTAAAAAGGGAGAGTCATAAGACAACAGGAATTTTTTTGAAAGGGAACAAAAACAGGTTCCAATTCAAGGTGACCATATAGGCTTCCAATATTGACTTACCCTTATATAAAGATAATGCACACTAGGTGCAAAGACCTCAGGTGAGCCTGAGAGGAGGAGGTAACCACCTCAGGGTAAAACAGTCCCGAAGGGGAAGAGAAATCTCCTCCAAACGTCCGCTCATTTCCACGAGGTCTCCGGACTATTCACAACCTACGGTCGCATCAACTGAGATGGGGAAATGGTGCCGGCTAGCATCCCCGGCGTTCTTATAAGCCGCGCATGCGCCGCCGCACCAAGGAAGTGCGTTATCGCGTACTCCGTCATTTCCGGCCTCCCGAACGTATGTTCGGGAGGGAGGTAGACAGAAGGCCATGGACTGTAACCGACAACACAAGAAGAGACAGCGCCATCTAATGGAGGGAGACAGAGTTACCCTTCCATAGAGCGCTGTCAAACTAAGCCCCAGGGCGGCACCAAGCCAAGCCACAGGGGCCTTTCTTGTGCTGGACACAAGGGGACCAAAAGGCGGATAATGGGTCTACAACCAGGATTCGACCATCACGAATGCTGTTGTGCTTAAATTTGGGCTAAATTATAAATAACAACAAGGGCATCAATACAAAACCAAAAGGTACAAAACATCTATATATTACAATACTTATTTGGATCATTTTAAAAAAATCCCTAGGTTTGCTGTCAGTATGTCTGAAGCTGGGTCTCCCATGGACGGGGGACCCCAGGCCGAGGTGGATTGGAGGGGATGGATCCTCCTGAAGTGAACCCTAATGGTCCATTACATATGCCAGGGAAAAGGGAACAACACAGGGACAGGATAGAAGGGAGGGAAAAGGAGAGAGGAAAAAGGAAGAAGGAAAAAGGGAAAAAGGGGGAGAGGAGAGGAAACCAGGCATCATTTAGATTCAATCAGTTTTGCCCGAACTATAGCCCTCCAAAAAGGGCCTGAAGCTTTCAGCTTCATTCAGGCCAGGGGGAGTGGTGGCCCTAAGAAGTCTGATCCAGCGCATCTCAAGCTGGAGGAGAGTCTTGTTCCAATCCCCCCCCCCCCCCTGGCCGGAACGTGCACTTTATCCAATGCAGTGAACAGAATTTTGGGCATACGATAATGATGAAATTTGGCTACATGTCTTCCCAAGGGGAGGTATAAATTACCCATTCGCATGCCCTGTAAGTGCTTATTTACCCGTGCTTGAAATTCTTGTTTAGTTTTACCTATATAAAAGGAGCCGCATTGGCAGTATGCCAGATAAACCACCCCCTAGTGTGGCAGTTGGCAAAGTGTCTGGGAACTAGCCTCTCACCATTAGGTAATATAGTAGATCTCTTCCCGCCAATAAAGGGGCAGCAGGAGCATGACCCACAAGTGAAGGTACCCCTGTCCCTACATGGATCACCTCGATTGCTGCCCCTATATTCACTACTGACCAAATGGTCTCGTAAGGAGCCCGCCTTTTTATAGGTAATCTGGGGATGGGTTCTCACTAGTTTACCCAAAATGGGATCTTCCATTAGTAGAGACCAATGTTTGCTCAGTATTTTACGTACACAATCATGTTCTCGGGAAAAACGTGTAATCAGTCTTATAGTTTCAATCTGAGGTTTTTTCTTATTACTTTTAGATTTGTGGGTCATGCTCCTGCTGCCCCTTTATTGGCGGGAAGGGACCTACTATATTACCTAATGGTGAGAGGCTAGTTCCCAGACACTTTGCCAACTGCCACACTAGGGGGGGTTTTTATCTGGCATACTGCCAATGCGGCTCCTTTTATATAGGTAAAACTAAACAAGAATTTCAAGCACGGGTAAATAAGCACCTACAGGGCATGCGAATGGGTAATTTATACCTCCCCTTGGGAAGACATGTAGCCAAATTTTATCATTATCGTATGCCCAAAATTCTGTTCACTGCATTGGACAGAGTGCACGTTCCGGCCAGGGGGGGGGGATTGGAACAAGACTCTCCTCCAGCGTGAGATGCGCTGGATCAGACGTTTTAGGGCCACCACTCCCCCTGGCATGAATGAAGCTGAAAGCTTCAGGCCCTTTTTGGAGGGCTATAGTTTGGGCAAAACTGATTGAATCTAAATGATGCCTGGTTTCCTCTCCTCTCCCCCTTTTTCCCTTTTTCCTTCTTCCTTTTCCCTCCCTTATATCCTGTCCCTGTGTTGTTCCCTTTTCCCTGGCATATGTAATGGACCATTAGGGTTCACTTCAGGAGGATCCATCCCCTCCAATCCACCTCGGCCTGGGGTCCCCCATCCATGGGAGACCCAGCTTCAGACATACTGACAGCAAACCTGGGGATTTTTTTAAAATGATCCAAATAAGTATTGTAATATTTAGATGTTTTGTACCTTTTGGTTTTGTATTGATGCCCTTGTTGTTATTTATAATTTAGCCCAAATGGGCAAATTAATAATCAATTTAAGCACAACAGCATTCTTGATGGTCGAATCCTGGTTGTAGACCCATTATCCACCTTTTGGTCCCCTTGTGTCCAGCACAAGAAAGGCCCCTGTGGCTTGGCTTGGTGCCGCCCTGGGGCTTAGTTTGACAGCGCTCTATGGAAGGGTAACTCTGTCTCCCTCCATTAGATGGCGCTGTCTCTTCTTGTGAAGGTATCTCGCGACAGTTTGATTCGGGGTCCCGCCGTGGTTCGGTTCGGTGTCCCCGGAAAGAACACGACCTGTGTTCCCCTGGTTTTCCACCTATTACCCAGATGTTGGTCCTAAGCTGGTAGTTCTTACGACAACACGAATTTAACTAATAATTAAACGGGTAAACCCGATTTAATATTTATTGTTGTTCCCGTAGTTATGTTTTGGTTTTCCATGTTTTGTAGATTTATAATGTTATGAATAAACCTAGTAAAATTTTTTTAGGGGTCCAAACGACAGTCATACAGACTTCGTTTGGACCCCTAAAAATCTAGCCT
>BLSH010335579.1:0-16698 GCA_018402905.1 Glandirana rugosa
ATTATTGTTCTAAAATCATCTCCTACTGCTATAGGGAGAGGTTCCTGCTGGTGCTGTGAGGGACAGATTATTGTTCTAAAATCATCACATACTGCTAGAGGGAAAGGTTCCTGCTGATGCTGTGAGGGACAAATTATTGTTCTAAAAATCATCTCCTAGTGCTATAGGGAGAGGTTCCTGCTTGTGCAGTGAGGGACAGATTATTGTTCTAAAATCATCTCCTACTGCTATAGGGAGAGGTTCCTGCTGGTGCTGTGAGGGACAGATTATTGTTCTAAAATCATCACATACTGCTAGAGGGAAAGGTTCCTGCTGATGCTATGAGGGACAGATTATTGTTCTAAAATCATCACCTAGTGCTATAGGGAGGGGTTCATGCTGGTGCTGCGAGGGACAGATCAATGTTCTAAAACCATTTCCTAGTGCTATAGGGAGAGGTTCCTGCTGGTTCTGTGAGGGACAGATTATTGTTCTAAAATCATCTCCTACTGCTATAGGGAGAGGTTCCTGCTGGTGCTCTGAGGGACAGATTATTGTTCTAAAATCATCTCCTAGTGCTACAGGGAGAGGTTCCTGTAGGGACAGATTATTGTTCTAAAATCATCACATACTGCTAAAGGGAGAGGTTCCTGCTTGTGCTGTGAGGGACAGATTATTGTTCTAAAATCATCACATACTGCTATAGGGAGAGGTTCCTGTTGGTGCTCTGAGGGACAGATTATTGTTCTAAAATCATCTCCTAGCGCTATAGGGAGAGATTCCTGCTGGTGCTGTGAGGGACAGATTATTGTTCTAAAATCATCTCCTACTGCTATAGGGAAAGGTTCCTGCTGGTGCTGTGAGGGACAGATTATTGTTCTAAAATCATCACCTAGTGCTATAGGGAGAGGTTCCTGCTGGTGCTTTGAGGGGCAGATTATTGTTCTAAAATCATCACATACTGCTAGAGGGAGAGGTTCCTGCTGGTGCTGTGAGGGACAGATTATTGTTCTAAAATCATCTCCTACTGCTACAGGGAGAGGTTCCTGCTGGTGATGTGAGGGACAAATTATTGTTCTAAAAATCATCTCCTAGTGCTATAGGGAGAGGTTCCTGCTTGTGCAGTGAGGGACAGATTATTGTTCTAAAATCATCTCCTACTGCTATAGGGAGAGGTTCCTGCTGGTGCTGTGAGGGACAGATTATTGTTCTAAAATCATCACATACTGCTAGAGGGAAAGGTTCCTGCTAATGCTGTGAGGGACAGATTATTGTTCTAAAATCATCTCCTACTGCTATAGGGAGTGGTTCCTGCTGGTGCTGTGAGGGACAGATTATTGTTCTAAAATCATCTCCTACTGCTATAGGGAGAGGTTCCTGCTGGTGCTTTGAGGGGCAGATTATTGTTCTAAAATCATCTCCTACTTCTATAGGGAGAGGTTCCTGCTGGTTCTGTGAGGGGCAGATTATTGTTCTAAAATCCTCACATACTGCTAGAGGGAGAGGTTCCTGTTGGTGCTCTGAGGGGCAGATTATTGTGCTAAAATCATCACATACTGCTACAGGGAGAGGTTCCTGCTGCTCCTGTGAGGGACAGATTATTGTTCTAAAATCATCTCCTACTGTTAGAGGGAGAGGTTCCTGCTGCTCCTGTGAGGGACAGATTATTGTTTTAAAATCATCTCATCATAGTGCTACAGGGGAAGGTTCCTGCTGCTCCTGTGAGGGACAGATTATTGTTCTAAAATCATATCATACTGGTGTAGGGAGAGGTTCCTGCTGCTGGTGTGAGCGGTGCATTTCTTGCACAAAAATAAAAAGTGCGTCTACATTGCTGTTTTCCAAAAAAAAAAAAGAAGAATTTATTATCCTTTTTTTTTTGTATTAATAAATAGTGCTACATAGTACATTTGCAGCCAGAACGAGGAGTGTTGGTGGTGTTGGTGAAGTTCCTGTTGCAAGGAGAGGACGTGGTTGATTTGGGCCAGCTACACGCACAAGTGAAACACCTTCTTCAGGTGCGAGTAGCCGACAGAACCTTCAACGTTATATGGTTGGCCCGAATGCCGCTCAATGAATGGTGTGGCCATAACAAGTACAGGCGCTAGTAGATTGGGTGGCTGACAATGCCTCCAGTTCCTTCACATTGTCTCCCACCCGGTCCCTTGATTAAAATTCAGAGTTGGCACCTGAACCCCATGGCCATCTGTCTTTCACCTCAGCCCCTTGTAAATTAGCCAAGCAGTCTGAGCCCCAAGTCATGCAACAGTATCTTATGCTTTTTGATGACTCTCCTGGTGTGCTTTCCGTGGGCCATCAACATAGCCCTGCCCCAGAAGTGGAAGACATTGAGTGAACCGATGCCCAACCACTTCTGTTGCAGGATGAGGACATGGAAACACCAGTGCAGCACGTCTCTGATGACGACGAAACACAGGTGCCAGACTGACAAGGAGGGCAGTGCTGAAGTGTGGGTGGAAGATGATGTGGAGGAGGATGATGAGGTCCTAGATCCCACATGGAATGAAGGTCATGTGAGTTTGGAGGAAGAGGTGGTGGTCACACAGAGGCACCAGCACAGCAAAAGAGAAAGCAGGTTGCAAAAGCGGAGCGAGCGTCCCCTAGACAGTATGCCTGCTACTACCCAACGCACCCAGGGACCTAGCACACCAAAGGCAGCTCAAAGGCGTTCCCCGGCATGGCAGTTCTTCAGACAATGTGCTGACGACAAGACACAAGTGGTTTGCACGCTTTGCAATGAGAGCCTGAAGCGAGGCATAAATGTTCTAAACCTGAGCACAACCTGCATGACCAGGCATCTACATGCAAAGCACGAGCTGCAGTGGAATAAGCACCTCAAAATCCAAGAAAGGTCTCCTCCTGCTTCCTCTTCTGCTGCTGCCTCGGCCTCTTCCTCCACCTCTACAGTGCCAGTGTCACCTGCCACCCAGCAAACAGACGATGTGAGAGCAACGCCACCATGTCTGCCACCGTCCCCAAGCATTTCCACATGGTTCCATGGAAGCTTACAGCTGTCCATCTCCCAAACACTGGAGAGAAAGAGGAAGTACCCCCCTCCCACCCACCCACGATCCTTGGCCCTGAATGCCAGCATTTCAAAATTCCTGGCCTGTGAAATGTTGTCATTCCATCTGGTGGACATGGACAGTTTAAAAACCTGATGGTGGTGACTGTCCCACAGTACGTGGTTCCCAGCCACCACTACTTTTCCAGGCGAGCCATCCCATCCCTGCACAAACAAGACGGGGACGAGATCAAGTTTGCACAGCCCAACTCCATCTGTGGCAAGGTCCACATAACCACTGATACGTGGACCAGTAAGCATGGGCAGGGACGCTATATCTCGCTAACTCCACACTGGGCAAATGTAGTGGCGGGTGGGTCTGAGGCAGCTAGCCATTTGGCGCATGTCCTTCTGCCACCGAGGATTGCAGGGCATTTATCTTTGCCTCCTGTTGCCTCCTCCTCCTACTGCGCTTCCTCCTCCTCCTCTACCACCTCCTCATCCACTCAACGTAACACCTTCACCACCAACTTCAGCACATCCAGAGGGAAATGACAGCAGGCTGTTTTAAAACTCATTTGTTTGGGGGATAAACCCCACACTGCGCAGGAGCTGTGGATGGGCATTGAACAACAGACCGATGAGTGGTTGTTGCCACTGAGCCTCAAGCCCGGTCTGGTGGTGTGCGATAATGGGCGAAATCTCGTAGCAGCTCTGGGCCTAACCGGTTTGACGCACATCCCTTGCCTGGCGCATGTGCTGAATTTGGTGGTGCAGAAATTTCTAAAAAAACTACCCGGATATGTCAGAGCTGCTGCAGAAAGTGTGGGCCGTCTGTGCGCGCTTTCGGCGGTCTCACCCTGCTGCTGCTCACCTGTCTGCGCTGCAGCGGAACTTCGGCCTTCCCGCTCACCGCCTCATATGCTACGTGCCCACAAGGTGGAACTCCACCTTGCACATGCTGGAGAGACTGTGCGAGCAGCAGCAGGCAATAGTGGAGTTTCAGCTGCAGCACGCACGGGTCAGTCGCTCTGTGGACCACCGAGTGGGCCTCCATGCGAGACCTGTGTAGCGTATTGCAGTGTTTTGAGTACTCCACCAACATGGCCAGTGCCGATGACGCTGTTCTCAGCATTACTATCCCACTTCTATGTCTCCTTGAAAAAACACTTTGGGCGATGATGGAAGAGGATGTGGCACAGGAGGAAGAGGAGGAGGAAGAGGGGTGATTTCCACGGTTATCAGGATAGTCATTCACAAGTGGCTCGGAGGGTGGGTTCCTGCACCAGCATAAGCCAGGTAAAAAAATTTCAAGCCAGGGCACAGTTCTGGAGGATGAGGAGGAGGAGGAAGATGATGATGAGGAGGAGGAGGAACTGTGTTCACAGCAGGGTGGCACCCAACGCAGCTGGTGGGCATTACTGTAGCATGGCTGGGGGATACGGAGGACACAGATGATACACCTCCCAAAGAGGACAGCTTGTCTTTGCCTCTGGGCAGCCTGGCATACATGAGCGACTACATGCTGCAGTGCCTGCTCAACGACAGCCGAGTTGCCCACATTGTAACTTTTGCTGATTACTTGGTGGCCACCCTGCTGGATCCCCGTTACAAGGACAACGTGCCGTGCTTAATTCCCTCATTGGAGCGTGATCGGAAGATGCGCGACTACCAGCGCACGCTGGTAGACGCGCTGCTGAGGGCATTCCCAAATGACACAGGGGGCTCAGTGGAAGCACAAGGCGAAGGCGGAGGAGGAAGAGGTCACCAACGCAGCTGTGGCACCGCCAGCACCTCAGAAGGCAGGGTTAGCATGGCCGAAATGTGGAAAAGCTTTGTCAGCAGCACGCCACAACAAAAAGCACCACCAGCTGATAGGCAACGTCATAGCAGGAGGCAGCATTTCAGCAACATGGTGGAACAGTATGTGTGCACATGCCTACACGTACTGACTGATGGTTCTGCCCCTTTCAACTTCTGGGTCTCCAAATTGGGCAAATGGCCTGAGCTTGCCCTTTATGCCTTGGAGGTGCTGGCCTGCCCTGCAGCCAGTGTATTGTCTGAACATGTGTTTAGCACGGCAGGGGGCGTTATCACAGACAAGCGCAGCCGCCTTTGCACAGCCAACGTGGACAAGCTAACGTTTATTAAAATAAACCAGGCATGGATCCCACAAGACTTGTCTGTACCTTGTGCAGAATAGCCATTTAGACCGGCCTCACACAGCCATTGGTATACTTGTTTTTTTTTTTATATGTCTCAATATTTTGGGGGCTACCCCAATTAGAAAAAAAAAATCAAACAAACAAAAAACAGTGTTGGCTGCCTCCTCCTCCTCCTCCACCGCCACTTCCACCTACACTGTTACGGCCTAGTCATCCTCTAGGCTCCTACTCCACATCCACCTCATCCTCCCATTTTTAATTTTTTTTATGTAAATTTAAGTTATTTCCCTATCCACATTTGTTTGCAGGGCACTTGTCCTACTCTTTCCCCCATTTTGCTTCCTTTTGCAGCCCTCTAGCCCTTTCCAGGACTTTTTTTACAGCCATTTTTGTGCCCAAAAGTTCGGGTCACTTTTGACTTCAATGGGGTTCGGGTTCTGGGATCATGTTTGGGTCAAGTTCGGTAACGAACCCGAACTTTTTCCGCAACGTTCGGCCGAACTAGACGAACCCGAACATCCAGGTGTCCGCTCAACTCTACACATGCTGTCAGGGCTGTCTTTAATATTGATTGGACCCTGAGCAAACATTTTCTAGGGCCCCCCATACAATTTCACTCTCCACCTGTTCTGAGACATACAATAAATAGCAGCTAGACTCAAAATCAGTTCACAGACTCAGATCAAGCATAGATTGCGATTGGTTACCAGAGGTTACAGCATATCATTACCGCTTACTGACTGGTTGCTAGAGGTTACAGCACACATTACGGCTCACTGATTAGGTGCTAGAGGTTAGAGCACATAATTTCTGCTTGTTGATTGGTTGTTAGAGATTACTGTACATCAATACTACTCATGATTGGTTGCTAGATGTTACTGCACATCATTACTGCTCACTGATTGGTTGCTAGAGGTTACAGCACATCATTACTGCTCACTGATTGTTTGCTAGAGATTACAGCACATCATCTCCTCACTGCCTGCACACCATGGACTGGGGAACACAGTCGCATTCCTGACACCACAGAAACATGCTGCCCTTTAGCAGATACACAGCAGTGCCATCAATTGTTAATGGCACCTTCACACATCTGCTGACATGTGCTGTGTCACCGTGTGATTTTGAAAAAGGGTTAGGGACTTTTGTTCCACATTTCTAGCACATAGAGCAGCCCATTGAAATTAATGGGTTACTCTACATGCGACCTACATCTTTATCCACCCTGTCAGTACACCTTTGCTTCCTAAAACCCCTGCTAACCTCTGCACCCCAAACCTCCCCTATCCTCTACACTCCAACCCTCCCCCCTGCCTCCTCTGCTCATCTTTGCACCTTTCTTACCTCTATACATCCCCTCCTTGCTCACCTGTACATTACAAACTGTAATTCCTTCTCTGCCTACCTCTGCACACCCCACATTACCCTCCCCCCCCCCCACACCAGTTTGCTTACCTGTGGAGAAAAGGCTGATGTTAGGCTTTATGACCACAGTTGCAGGCAGGAATTTCAAGCATGCCCCTTTGTCTCCCCAGTGGGCAACATTCAGTATAGGTGATGGTGGATATGACCTCAGGGAGGCATGATATACATATGCATGCCAACTCTATTTTCATATGAATGCTGCCGGCCACCACTATTTACATATGAATGCTGCCACTATTTACATATCAACGCCGGTTATTTATATGTAAACACAGGGTCTGCAGGTGAGTCATATGTACACAACAATAGGGCAGAGCTGGGTAGCATTAGTAGCAGCACTTAACACTTAGATATTGGGACACAGCACAGGACTAAAACTTCAAGGGACAAGGGAATTTTATACCAGGATAGTTGGCAAGTATGAGGCAGCTGCTTTGGGCCCCACAATAATGACAGGGCCCAGGGCAGCTGCCCCTTTTGCCCTGCCTTAAAGACGGCCCTGGGCAGGGGCATAACAGATCTAACTGTTCCCGCTCACTGGGAACAGTAGATCTGTTACATGTCCCCTGACAGAACAGAGATTCACCGTGTTTACATTGGCAGACCTCCGTTCTGCCTCTGTAACAGGCGATCGTGAGTCGCCGGCAGACATACAGCTACGGCGATTTGTGCAGCAGTGCCAACCTGCCGCCATATTATGACGGTTGTCGGTCAGCAACTGGTTAAAGACCTGCTGTCTGGACTACCTTTTTCCCACGGAAGGTGATCCCTACTTGAGCTAACCCCCCACATATGGTGGAGGATGCGGGCATCTGCCTGAACAAGTGGAAAAATGGAGGATGTGTTAAGAGCCCTGCTGCAGGCCCCTGCAACCAAGCAGGAGAAAAATCGCCAGCAACAGGAGGCAAAACACCAGCAGCAGGAGGCGAATTGCCAGTTTTCGGAGGCCCTGGTGGAGTTAAAGAAGGGTTCCGCAGGTCCTTTACCGGTGGAACAGAAAATGGTGCATGCCAGCTATTACCTGCAGAAGATGACACCTGCAGATGATGTGGAAGCTTACCTCACAACTTTTGCAAAGAGTCCCTGTTTGGGAAGAATGGCAAAAAGAGCAATGGGCGGGACTGTTAGTGCCTTTTCTAACAGGTGAACCCCAAAAAGCCTATTATGACCTGGAAACAGATGCTGCCCAGGATTACGAGAAGCTGAAGGCTGAGATACTTGCAGCCTGGGCTGACCAGGCTCAACGGGTGCACTGGTGGTCATACAGTACTGACAAACCACCCCGTTCCCATTGACTTAATACACCTCACTAAGAAGTGGCAGCAACCAGAGAGTTTGCCAGGCACTAAGATTGTGGAGCGTGTGATCATGGACCAATATTTATGTGCGCTTCCTACACTTTGAGGAAGTGGGTCAGCCATGGGGACCCTAAGACTGCAAAGCAGCTGGTGGACCTGGTAGAGAGATATACTGCTGCCGAGGACTTGTTGAACCCATCCATGCCCCACCTAAATGCCTCTAGGAGTGAAAAACCACCTGGAGGATCCGGTAAGACTGTTCCAGAGTTCAAGGGCATGGGGAAAAATTAAAAGACTGTTGCTACAGATAATGAGACTATGGGCCCAGGACCTGGAGACTGGTCAAATAGGTCAGGACGGTCTCTGAGGCCCTTTAGAGGACTGTGTACAGAACACATAAAATGTTATCATTGCCATGCGTTAAGGCATATTGCTGCTAACTGTTCCCTAAATTATGAACCAATGCAATGTGATAATGCTTATTTGAGAAAACGTATGTCTCTTTTTGCAAGTGGTGTGTACTGCATCATGTCAGGGACGCATGGAAAAACAAATGTGTATAATTTGAGTTGATGGAAAGCCAGTCACCGCTCTGCTTGATTCTGATAATGTTGTGACATTGGTCAAAGGTGATTGTGTAAATCCTGCAAATTTACACCCTAGCACTATTGGGGTTATTTGCATACATGGTGACACACGTGACTACCAGACTGCGGTAGTTGAGATTGATACCCCTTGGGGCATGGTGACAGATTCAGTGGGGGTGGTAAACTCACTGCTTCATGAAGCCCTAGTGGGGAGAGATTTTCCCCACTTTTGGAGTTTATCGGAAAACAAAAGGAGACAGGAGGACAGAGCTCCCCCTGCTAAGGAAACACTGGAGTTCACACCAGACCCTTTTGATTGCGAAATTGAAAGGGAAACTGTTGGTGTGTCCAAGGAAGGGGTAGATCCTTTTCCTTTTTCTGTAATGGCTGGGGAGCAGGAGGAGCTAGAATCCAGCCCCCAGCTGGAGGTTAATGAACAAGAAATTATCTCTGACTCTAATAGTGAGAGTGGACAGAATGTGGTGCCTGACTTAGAGGTCAGGAAAGATGATTTTTGTCTGGAACAACTAAGAGGTGCCACACTCAATAGAGCCAGAGAAAACATTAAAATAATAGATGGGGAACCTATTGAACCTAATATAGGGTTGTATTTTCCCTACATGGCTCTTAAAAATAACTTGCTGTATCAGGTGGTAAAGCAAGGGGAGGAGGAGGTAGAGCAGCTAGTGGTTCCCAAACCCTATCCTCGAATGGTATTAGATTTAGTCTATGGTCATATAATGGGTGGACATCTGGGTATAGAGAAAACCAAGGAGAGAATAACCCAGAGATTATTTTGGCCCAGGTTATATGCAGATGTCAAAGAATATTGTGAGTAATGCCCAGAGCATTAGTATTTTGTGCCATCTCTCCATTTCCGCAGTCCGCTGGTACCGTTATCAATAATTGAAGTGCCTTTTAAAAGAATTGGCATGGATCTGGTGGGACCAGTAGTAAAGTCTGCCCGGGGCCATCAGCACATACTGGTAATACTGGACTATGACACGAGATATCTTGAAGCATTCCCTTGGGTAATACCCAGGGCTGGTGCAAGGATTTTTGACACCCTAGGCAAAACCTAATTTTGCCGCCCCCATTGGCTCCACCCCTGACCTCCTTTGCCCTGCCCATGTGAGAGGAGGCGGCACTATACAAGAAGTATCGGCTCTGCTTCCTCTAGTGCTGGTTCCAGTGCTGCGCTACGCCTCTAATTACACTACCGGTCGGACGGAGCAGCTGCCTGAGACTGAGTTAGTTACATGCTGTGGCAGAGCATGCAGACTCGGAGAGAAACCAGTGGCTGGGCACCCCTAGGCAGCAGTGTGCCCTAGGCGGCTGCCTAGTTTGCCTGGTGGTAGCACCGGCCCTGGTAATACCTCAGCTGAGACTATTGCCAAAGAGCTGGTCCAGGTATTTAGTCGTGTGGATATTCCAAAAGAAATATTAACGGATCAAGGCACCCCATTTATGTCCCGAGTACTAAAGAATTGTGTAAGTTGTTCAAAATCTCCCATCTCCGTATCTCTGTCTACCACCCACAAATGGA
The DNA here is from genome assembly GCA_018402905.1 of Glandirana rugosa. Classification (NCBI taxonomy): domain Eukaryota; kingdom Metazoa; phylum Chordata; class Amphibia; order Anura; family Ranidae; genus Glandirana; species Glandirana rugosa. Next base: position 10,026 of record BLSH010335579.1, read on the forward strand.
TGGTCTTGTGGAGAGTTTTAACAAAACGCTCAGAAAACATGTTAAAGAAGGTGGTGGACAAAGATGGGAGAAATTGGGATTTTTTGCTGCCATACCTCATGTTTGGCATACGAGAGGTACCTCAGGCATCTACAGGTTATTCAACATTTGAACTACTGTATGGTAGACATCCCATGGGATTGCTAGATTTCGCATAAGAAATGCAGGAGGGAGCACCCACGACTTATAGAAGCGTCCTCAAGCATATCTCACTGATGCAAGATAGAATCGCTGTTGTCGTGCCGCTTGTATGGGAACAAATGGAGCAAGCACAGGAGGCCCAGAGAAGGGTTTATAAATAAGGGTGCCAAGACCAGGGACTTCAACCCTGGTGATAGAGTTCTGGCACTAGTCCCCACAGTTGAGATTGCATTCCTAGCAGAGAGACAAGGTCCCTTTAAAATTAGGGAAAGAGTAGGTGAGGTAAACTACAAAGTTTACAAGCCAGGGAAGAGGAAGCCAGAAGCAAATATATCATGTTAATCTCTTGAAACCTTGTAAGGACAGAGCGACTTTTCTGGCAAGGCCAACTCCCCAAAAGAACATGTCCCCTGTGACTTCTGAAGTACCCATAACTGAAACCTTGTCAGTGGCTTAACAGAAGAACGTTAAAGAATTTGTGAGTAAGAATAGAGACTTTTTCTCTTACCTGCCCGGACTGACCACAGTTATACAGCATGACATTACGGAACCAGGTGTCCGCGTAAATGTAAAGCCCTATAGAATACCCTAGGCTAGGCTGAAGCAGTTGCAAATGAAATAAAGAACATGTTAGACTTGGACGTGATAGAGGAGTCCCACAGTTAGTGGTCAAGTCCCATAGGGACTAGTCCCATAGTGTTGGTTCCAAAACCAGGTGGAACTATAAGGTTTTGTAATGATTTCAGAAAGTTGAGCAGCGTGTCCAAATTCGATGCGTACCCAATGCCTCGGGTCAATGAGCTTGTTGACAGATTGGGTAGTGCCCGTTACACAACTACTTTAGATCTGACTAAAGGTTATTGTCAGATACTCCTAACGGAGCCTGCAAAAGAGAAAACTGTGTTTTCTTCCCCCCAGGGGTCTTTCCAGTATAAGCAGATGCCTTTTGGCTTGCATGGTGCTCCTGCCTCATTACAGAGAATGATGGATAAGACCTTAAGACCACATCGCCAATAGGCAGCTGCCTATTTGGATGATGGAGTCATCCACAGCCCAGATTGGGAATCTCATTTGCCCTGGGTGCAAGCAGTAGTAGATTCCCTTAGGAAAGCAGGACTCACTACCAACCCCAGAAAGTGTGTCATAGGCTTTCAGGTCAAATACCTTGGCTACATTATTGGTCGAGGGCTGAGCAAGCCTCAGATAAATAAGATTGAGGCGGTTCAAAAGTGGCCCCAACCTATAAATAAAAAGCAAGTTTGTGCATTTCTGGGAATCACAGGGTACTACATTTGTTTTATGCCCAATTTTGCCCCCATTGCAGCCCCACTGACAGATCTGACGAAGGGTAGAGGGTCGGTCATAATTAAGTTGAATTCTGAGGCAGAGAAGGCATTTCAAAAGTTGAAGCAAGCCCTTTGTGTACAACCTGTGCTCGTGACCCCAGATTTCACAAAGGAGTTTGTGGTACAGACAGATGACTCTGATGTGGGACTGGGCGCTGTGCTGTCCCAAATCAGAGACGGGGAGGAGCACCCTGTGGTCTACCCAAGCAAAAAACTTAAAGGTCATGAGAAAAACTATGCCATTGTTGACAAAGAATGTTTATCTATCAAATGGGCGTTAGATGCCCTGAAATATTACCTGTTGGGGAGATCATTCAAACTAGTCACTGATCATGCCCTTAAATGGATGTGTGATAACACGGAGAAAAACAGTGGGGTGACAAGGTGGTTCCTTGTGCTTCAAGCATTTAAGTTCATAGTGGAACATAGAGCTGGGAAACGCCAAAAAAATTAAGATGCCCTTTCCCGTATCCATTGTCTGGTTGGGACAGTTGCTCAGCCGCAGGGGCTTGAGTGGGGGGGGGGGGGAATATGTGACATTATGAAAGGCGAGGTGATCAATGGACCTTATGTTTCACCTTGCATGCGTTCATTTGCAGGAAACTAAGGTGGAATCCGGTCTGGGTTTTACTAGCCATCTTGGCAGGGTTGGTTTCGGATTAGATTTTGCGGTCGACTTGTGTCCACCAACAGGTGGTATAAAGGAAATAGGACTGGAGCAGAGAGGTGCTCTTGGCCTGGAACTCAGGAAACCCTGAGAGAGCTGCTGAACTGAAATTTGCTTTGTGACTGAAACAAAAGGTTTGCATTATCTTTGTTTTGTGGGTGACTGGGAGAAGCCCTTCACCTCTGAGTTAGGAACCTGGAAATGTTTAGTAAGAGCCTGGATGGCAAGGATTTATTTTCTGTTTTGTTTTTTTTATTTTTTATGCCACGTTTTAAATAAAACTGGCTACAAGTCAGTCTTTAAGAAAGACCTGCTGTCTGGACTACCCTTTTCCCAGAGAAGGTGATCTCCACTTGAGCTAACCCCCCACAATATATATACTGTGTGTGTTGCTTAAATTTTGAAGTATATTGAATGCATATATTTTTATTTCCTAGTTCTCTTTAACCGCTTCCCACCCGCCCACAGCATTCATATGGCGGGGTGGGAGCTTTGTTGTTCTGAGTCGACGTACCAGTATGTCGCTCACAACAAGGCTGTGCGCAGCTCCACCGTTCTTGTGTCCCCTGGACACAGCACATCTCCACTCGGCAGAAGGGCTCTGTAATTTGCCCTTCTGATCACATGATGGCTGTGTCAAGCCATCATGTAATGTAAACATATACGCCTGTCAATTGATCGGCTCTGCTTCTCCTCACACAGAGCCTGTCAGTGAGGAGAAAGAGAGCCAATTTGTGTTGCCAGACTTTTTTTTACATTATAATAATAATGCCCAGTGCCCTCCTGGAAATCATCCTGATTATGACAAACTGTTCAAAATTCAGCCAATAATCAATTTTTCTGCTGTAGCTTCAATGAAATGTTTACTCATGATAAAAATATTTGTGTGGATGAATCCCAAGTCCACTTCAACTGAAGGCTTGGCATTAACCACTTCAGCCCCGGAAGGATTTCCAGCTTTAGGACCGGAGCCCTTTTTGCGATTCGGCAATGCGTCGCTTTAACTGAAAATTGCGCGGTCGTGCGACGTTGTACCCAAACGAAATTTGTGTCCTTTTTTTCCCACAAACAGAGCTTTCTTTTGGTGGTATTTGATCACCTCTGTGTCATTTCTGATCGCAGCTATAAACAAAAGAAGAGCGACAATTTTGCAAAAAAACCCAAATTTCTTACTTTTTGCTAGAATACAAATCAAAAAAAAAATATAAAAAAAATTTTTTTCACCGTTTTTGGCCGATTTATATTCTTCCTCATATTTGCGATAAAAAAAATCGCAATCGGCGTTTATTGATTGGTTTGCGCAAAAGTGGTCACGTTTACGGATGATGAGAATTCATTTTTGGGGGTTTTTTTTTTTTTTTTTACTAGTAATGGCGGCGATCTGCGATTTTTAGCGGTACTGCGATATTGGGGCGGACATGTCGGACTATTTTGACACTTTTTTGGGACCATTGGCATTTATACAGCGATCAGTGCTATAAAAATGCACTGATTACTGTGTAAATGTCATTGGTAGTGAAGGGGTTAACCTGCAGGGGGCGCTCTAAGGGTTAAGTATGTTCCCTGGGCGTGTTCTAACTGTAGGGGGACTGCACTATCTGGGGAAGGGAAGTGGTCACAGCCTTCGTATACAGGAAGGCTGTGATCACAGCCCTTCCCCCTTCACACAGAGCGGAGGTCCGTGTTTACATACACGGACCTCCGTTCCTCCGCTCGGGGGGGCCATCGCGGGTAGCCGGCGGCAATCGAAGCCGCCGCACCCACTCCCTGGCCCTCCCCGAACACAGTGAGCGCGCTCACTAAACTCTTTCCCGCAGCCACCGTCGTATGACGGCGTTTTGCGGGAACGAACCACTTTGCCGCCGTCAAATGCCGATCGGCGGTCGGCAAGTGGTTAAACAATATCTCCCTGGTAAATGGGCCAAATATGGGGTAAAATTCTACAAGGCATGCGACAGGGCCACAGGATATACCTATAATTTAAAAATGTATGAGGGAAAGGACAGCAAGCTAGACCCCCTTGGATGCTCTACCTATATGTGGACAAGTGGCAAGATTGTGGAACTTCAAACAAGACAAGGTCCCGTCAGGAAACCGAAATGCATTCATGTCTATAACCAATTCATGGGGGGGGGGTGGATATGAACAACCAGATGTTGCAGCCCTACTTAGCCACCAGGAGATCACTGTTTTGGTATAAAAAGGTCGCCATTTACTTGTTTCAGTTAGCCCTGTATAATTCGTATACTGTATCATCTATTCCTAGTGCACACTAGGATCCCTAACCTACCTGAAATATCAAGAGGACGTTGTTACCGTCCTTCTCTATCTGCATGGCCATGCCCATGAACAAATTTGCTCTGAAGCATTGACAAGACTCCACGAAAGCATTTCCCCGATATCCTCCCTCTTACCCAAACAGGCCTCAAACCCCAAAGAAGATGTTGTGTATGTTCCAGTAATGGAATTCGTTATGACACCTAAGACTACTGTCCTCAATGTCCCTTCCATCCAGGCCTCTGTATTGCAGAGTGCTACCAGATCTATAACACATCACTACACTATTAGTGAAGTACTGTATATGTGAAGTAAAGATATTTTTCCAGTTTTCTCTATCTTCTATTTCTGTGTATGATCCGGACTGTTTATCGATTATGCCTCTGCCTTTTTGCCTGCCTCATAAACTGATATTTTGCCCTGCCCCTGTATTAGTGAGATCCAAGAAAACACAGGGGTCTCACGTATGTGAGAGGTACCAGAATAGTTTTTCAAACTGGTGAAAACTATGTTTTTGGCTTTCTCCAGGTTTTTTAAAACTCGGATTAGGATTTGGAGACCCAGTAGCTTCGAAGAGATTTGGGTGGGAAGAAGCCTCTACCCCTGTGCTCAGGTCTTACCTGACCAAAGCCCTAAGTCTGATAGTTTTGCCTGCTGCGTTCTGACCTTGGCATTTTAATTAACCATGCATCTGCCTATCACCTGAACTGGTCATGCCTCTACCTGCTACCTGTACTGCCTGCTTATGAACCATGTTCTTGCCTACTGCCATGACCAACACTTTGACACTTTGACATGTTGCCTGGACAATTCCTTTGGCTGTTGCTGACCACATCTCTGCCTGCTGAATGGACCAATGCTTTGCTTGTGCTGGCAATATCTCTGCCTGCTGCCTGCACTGACTATGGACAGTATGCTTGTCTGCTGCCTGGATGACTCCTTTTGCTGTTGCTGACCACGTCCTTACCTGTTGCCTGGGCCAGTACTCTCCTGTGTGCACTACTAAAACCACAGGTAATCTTTTTTTACTCTTTGATCAGCGAGATGTATCTTGGGATGTAGTTCTTGGTATGTACATGCTATGTATTAGAAGCCTGAAGGTACTACTTGGATGTTGGGCCTCTGAATGTGGTCAGGCTGTGGAAAAGTCTCACACATGTGGTATCGCCATACTCAGGAGGAGTAGCAGAATGTATTTTAGGGTATAATTCTTGGCATGTAGATGCTATGTACAAAAAACACAGAATTCCAAGCTCAACTTACCGACCAGTCTGTCACCAAACAAATTCACCTGTCTAACAGTATTGGGATTGGTTACACACATTTGCAAGTGTATGCATAAGCTGCAGGCCCCGTCAAGGCTCCCTGTATACTGCAGACCTAACTCTGTATAATGGAGATGCCTCTCCATAGCTCCTTGCTGTAGTGGCCAGTTATAGGTGGTGGACAGTGACGCTGTTTTGTATTGTAACTTTCGGCGCACACCAGCACCGCAGCCGCCATTGGACCAAGGCTGGGTGTCTGGTCCTGTACCTTTAAGGAGGGATGGGCTCCTCCAGTCACCTGTCCTCCATCTATCCATTAAATTGTATGTGCTTCCACTGTGAAGCCTCTTATACAGAGTTAGGTCTGCAGTATACAGGGAGCCTTGACGGCGCCTGCAGCTTACGCATACACTTGCAAATGTGTGTAACCAATCCCCTGCCCAGGGCCGATCCTAGGGTCACAGGCGCCTGGGTGCAAAAATATTTCTGGTGCCCCACATGGGCATGGTTATCTTACTAACTCCTCCCCTTTACAAATGTTTCTATGGCAATGACTCAAATACAGAGATGCTCCCCTAAGGAGTCTTCATTTCCCTGGGATCATCCCATGATCTCTTAAAAATAAACAAAATACAGAAAAAGAATACTCTAAAGCCCCGTACACACGGGACGATGATCGCACGTACGATCGTGTCAAAATCGTATGTTGGCTGTTGTATCTAGCATACTGACTGCACTACACGATCGTACGACCACAGGAGAACGTTCAGGTGCATGTAATTAGCATCCGGCCGTTCCTGACTTTAGAGCATGCGTGTTTTGCACAATACAACTTTGTTGTCCCAACTGCTCTGTACACACGATACAACGGTCGTAGCTTGTTGGTACGGAGAGCTTGTTGGTACAACCAAGTTTTCTAGTCTGCTCATACAACTCCC
>BLSH010335579.1:30463-49370 GCA_018402905.1 Glandirana rugosa
TTCGTGACGTCTTTCCTGTCCCTCTTCTCGACCTTAAAGTTTAGGGGTCTAGTGACGTTCTCGTCGAGTAGTGGGTATACCTTCTCTCTTCTCTTCCTGCCGAGTACTGCACTGTAGGAGGAGACAAAGAGCACAGCACACACTGCTTTCACTTTCACAGTGTGACGAGGCTCCCTGCAGCGCCGTTCAGCTGAGGAACGGAGCGGAGCGCTCCAGTCCTCATCCCCTCACCTAATCTAGGCATACAGCATGGGGCCCGGTCGCCATGGCGACTCCTGCGACCCCTATCCGCCCGCCCCTGCTCCTGCTGTGTTTAACTCTATGGGTGATGAGCTGCTCTTGCAGTGATCTGGGGATTTGAAATTCCAGCTCTTCTCCCTGTCCTTTCTGCAGTGCTTCCAGGAAAGATCAGTGCAATTCTGGTAGGTCAGCACAAGCATAGAGTAGAGCATCGGTTGAAAGAAGAGGGAGAAAAGTGTGGGTATCAAATCCCCCAACCATTGCAGCGGCTGCGTGAGCACTGACAGCTCAATACCCATGGAGGTAAGTACAGCAGGCACCTAGGGGGAAGATGGTGGGAGGGTGTATGGTGTTCACCTTTTAATTTTTCTTGAAAAGGTGAACTAACCCTTTCACAACTGCTAAAATAAGATATCACCAAAACTGGGATTGCATTTGTACACCTGACAAGGTAAAGTGCAACTGCCTTTTGGAGCTACAAATCATACAGCAGAGATTACATATTTAATTTCAAATATGGCCAACCCTGTTTACATATAATTGAAAAATATACATATACATTTTTTTTGAATGTTGACATATAATAATAACATTATTTACCTTGTGGATGTAAACCCGGAAAAAATGTAATTAATAATCTGCCTGGTAGAGTACAGCATGTCATATCATCTGTGCCCAGTCTTGCCACAAAGAGTTAATCCAACTGTGCGTAATGAGCTTATCTTTTTTCAGGAAGAGAAAGTCTGACTAACAGGGAAATTTAATGCACAGTCGATCCACCCCTTGCTCTGTGAGTGACAACCAATTTGCTTATCTCCTTCACACGGCAGAGAAAGTTTTACACTCCCCCCTCCCTCCCTCCTCAATGTCTCAGTATAGAGGTGGGTGGGGAGGCTTGTGACATCACAACTCCACCCACCAAACTCCAGCAAACACAGACGCCCACTGATTTCAGAGTTTTACAGAGCTGCTAGTGCTTACAGGAAGGACATTTGCAAGGTAGGGATAGATGCAGGAGGCTTGCATGTATATATACATTAATACTGTGTCATTAGTTTATACTGGGTGGGTGGTGGGTTTACATCCACTTTAAGCTGGTCTTTTATGTCTAAATCTAAGGAAAAAATAAAGATAACACTATACATCCCTTTATTTTAGTACTATATTCCTTTTTACAATATAAGTTGCCTTAGCATACATTTTATATTAAGCAAACCTTTCTTTATTTACACATAGAAAAAAACTGAACTACTGTACTTTGTTTGCCAGTCATTCTCATTATCTTGATTGCAACTCTATGCACAATAAATGTATCTATACAAGAATTTATATTGCTACACAAAGAAAACAATTCCAGGACAGTCATGTGACAACAAGTTATACAGAGATTGAGATTGTTTACAACCATCCTGCAGCTTTCACTGGGACCTCGTCATCACAATGGAAAATGATAAGTAGTTTCAATAGTTTTCTACAGTAAAGCAGAGATAAACTAAGGTGAACTATCACATGCATATATATGTTAGGATTAAAAGGAATATAGCTAGATACCACGGAGCAATCAAATGCCCTTACACATTTAAAGTGGTTGTAAAAGCTTTTTTTAACCATTTCAGCCCCGGAAGAATTTACCCCCTTAATGACCAGAGCACTTTTTGTGATTTAGGACTGCGTCGCTTTAACTGACAATTGCACAGTCGTGCGACATTTTACCAAAACAAAATTGACATCCTTTTTTCCCCACAAATAAAGCTTTCTTTTGGTGGTATTTGATCACCTCTGCACCACTTCTAATCACCGCTATAAACAAAAAAAGAGCGACAATTTTGAAAAAAAAAACAATATTTTTTACTTTTTGCTATAATTAACCACTTGCCGACCGCCGATCGGCATCTGACGGCGGCAAAGTGGCTCGTTCCCGCAAAACGCCATCATACGACGGCAGCTGCGGGAACGAGTTTAGTGAGCGCGCGCGCGCCGCCGGAGGCGCGCCCGCGCGCTCACTGTGTCCAGGGGGGCCAGGGAGCGGGTGCGGCGGCTTTGATTGCCGCCGGCTACCCGCGATTGCCCCCCGGAGCGAGTGAGCGGAGGTCCGTGTATGTAAACACGGACCTCCGCTCTGTGTGAGGGGGAAGGGCTGTGATCACAGCCTTCCTGTACGTGAAGGCTGTGACCATTTCCCTTCCCCAGATAGGGCAGCCCCCATACAGTTAGAACACGCCCAGGGAACATAGTTAACCCTTAGAGCGCCCCCTGCAGGTTAACCCCTTCACTGCCAATGGCATTTACACAGTAATCAGTGCATTTTTATAGCACTGATCGCTGTATAAATGCCAATGGTCCCAAAAAAGTGTCAAAATGGTCCGACATGTCCGCTGAAATATTGCAGTACCGCAAAAAATCGCAGATCGCCGCCATTATATAGTAAAAAATAAAAAAAATAAAAACCCCAAAATTTAATTCTCATCATCCGTAAACGCGACCACTTTTGCGCAAACCAATCAATAAACGCCGATTGCGATTTTTTTATCGCAAATATGAGGAAGAATATAAATCGGCCAAAAACGGTGAAAAAAAATGTTTTTTTATATTTTTTTTTTGATTTGTATTTTAGGAAAAAGTAAGAAATTTGGGTTTTTTTGCAAAATTGTCGCTCTTCTTTTGTTTATAGCGGCGATCAGAAATGACGCAGCGGTGATCAAATACCACCAAAAGAAAGCTCTATTTGTGGGTAAAAAAGGACGCAAATTTCGTTTGGGTACAACGTCGCACGACCGCGCAATTGTCAGTTAAAGCGACGCAGCGCCGAATCGCAAAAAGGGCTCCGGTCCTAAAGCTGGAAATCCTTACGGGGCTGAAGTGGTTAATGTCCAAAAAAAAATGTATTCATCAAATTTGAGAATTAATTTATGGCTTTTTACTTTTTTTTTCTTACTAGTAATGGCGGCGATCTGTGATTTTTAGCGGGACTGCGATTTTGCGGCGGACATGTCGGACATTTTTTACACTTTTTTGGGACCATTGACATTTATACAGCAATCAGAAATTTAAATAGCCACTGATTAATGTATAAATGTCACTGGCAGGGAAGGGGTAAACCTGCAGGGGGCGATCAAGGGGTTAACTGTGTTCCCTCAGCGTGCTTTAACTGTATGGGGGTTGGGTTACCAGGGGCATGATAGATCTAACTGATCTCGAGTACAGGGATCAGTAGATCTGTCATGTCCCCCCTCACAGAACAGGAACCGCCGTGTTTACATTGGCGGTTCCCCATTCTGGCTCTCTCACAGGCAATCGCAGGTCGCCGGCGGTATAGACGGCGATCTGCGTAACGCTGCCAACTTGCAACATTAGAAGTACGCGAGCCGGTTGGGAACCGGTCAAATAAACGTGTTAAACTTACCTGCCCTGTGCAATGGGTTTGCATAGAGCAGCCCCAAACTTCCTCTTCTGAGTCCTCCCCAGCATTCTTAGCTCTTCCTCTTGCAATTGGGGCACTCTTGCAAGCTTGATCCCAAGCCTGGCTGTGTGTGTCTATTGACACACAGTGTGGCTCAGCCCCACCTCTGCTCCCTCCTATAAGGCTTTGACTGACAGCAGCAGGAGCCAAGGACTCCAGCTGCTGCTGAGTCTCCTGTGAGAAGAGAGAGAGAGGAGAAGAGATGCTGCAGATGGGCACAGCGCTGGATTGAGATAGGGCTTAGGTAAATGTTAAAAGGGCACTGGGGGGAGAAGCTTTTGAAAGGTTTTTTACCCTAATGCAGGGAATGCATAAAGGGGAAAAACCTTTTACCTTAACAAGCAATTTAGGGACTGGGATGGTACCAGCTGATTGGAGAAAATCCAAAGTGGTACCAATATTTAAAAAAGGGCCAAGATATATCCCTGGGAACTACAGGCCAGTTAACCTAACATCAATAGTCTGCAAGCTATTGGAGGGGATGATAAAGGACTATATCCAAGATTTCAGTAATGAAAACGGTATAATTCGTGGTAATCAGCACGAAATCATGAAGAATTGTTCTTGCCAGACCAATCTATTAACCTTCTATGAATAAGTGAGCTGCCACCTAGATAAAGGAAGGCCTGCGGATGTGGTGTATTTGGATTTTGCAAAGGCATTTGATACAGTTCCCTGCAAACTTTTACTTTGCAAACTGAGGTCTGTCTTCATGGACCATAGGGTGAGTGTCTGGATTGAAAACTGGCTACAGGGGCAGGTCCAAAGGGTGGTGATAAATAGCGAGTACTAAGAATGGTCCGATGTGGTAAGTGGGGTCCCCCAAGGATCTGTCCAGGGACCAATTCTGTTTAATTTATTCATAAACAATATAGAGGATGGGATAAGCTTCTCAATCTCAGTATTCTCAGATGATACTAAGTTAAGCAGGGCAATAACTTCTGCACATGAGGTGGAAACCTTACAAGAAGACCTAAATAAAATAATGGGATAGGCAACTACATGGCAAATGAGGTTTAATGTTGAAAAATGTAAAGTAATGCATTTGGGTGCTAAAAATATGAATACAAGTTACTCGCTAGAGGGAGAACTTCTGGGGGAATCTAGGATGGAAAAAGACCTGGGGATCCTAGTAGATGACAGGCTTAGCAATGGCATGCAATGCCAAGCTGCTGCAAGCAAAATCAACTGAATTTTCGGATGTATTATAAAGGGGATTAACTCCAGAGATAAAATTATAATTCTCCCACTCTACAAGACTCTGGTCCAGCCGCATCTTGAGTATGCCTTCCAGTTTTGGGCACCAGTCCTCAAGAAGGATGTGCTGAAACTGGAGTCCAGAGAAGGGCAATACAGTCAATAAAAGGACTAGAGGATCTCAGCTATGAGGAAAGACTACAAGCATTAATTTTATTTTCTCTGGAGAGGAGATGTTGAAGACGGGATATGCTAGCGATGTACAAATACCATACAGGTTACCCTAGCATAGGGAAAAAAAACTTTTCAGTGAAAAAAAAGAGCTGCGGCCATTTACTGAAATTGGAAGAGAAGCAGTTTATCCCTTAAACTGCCTAAAGGGTTCAAAAAATTATTAGATGGGCACCTTAACGATCACAAAATACAGGGATATACAATGCACTATTGACATAAACACAAGCACACTCACACACCACAGGTTGAACTGGATGAACTAGTGCCTTTTTTTAGCCTTACCAACTGTGTAACTATGTAAGCACTTTAAGTAGATAAACAATGACACAAGACTCTCCTTCCTGCATTGATGAGCAAAGTTTTCTCATTGAAAACCTCTGTCAGCCAGCTGTTTTACTAGTTATTCCCAACATTAGTCAGTATTTTAAAGTTTAGTAATGCTGCTTCTTTAAATGTCACCGATTACTTTTGGAATCTTATTGGTTTCCATATCTGACTTTGTCACACAGGCGCAGTCCTGCCTGAGAAATGCATTTAAAAGCAATGAAACTCCCAGGGTGGCCAAAGCACGCCAGGCAGCTCCATGTAGTGGTTCCAAATTAAAAACATCTGTAAAATCTATTTAAACCAGAACCCCAGCCAAAAATAACAAGATAAAAATGAATAGTCTATAAAGATAAAATAGCAAAACCAACTTTTGCTGCAATATTTCTTCTGCCATACTTTTTAGTCTGTCAGTAGATGCCCTTAGTCTAATGGCCAGTAACATTTATCCCATTTTCTCTGAGCCCAGGTCATCCTGGAACCACCCAAACCTCTTACTAGCCAGTAAAAGCAAAATCAGTAGTGATGAGCTCATCTCCCAGTCGGTTCCCCTCTTATCAGCATGCAATTGCTTTCTTGTACTATGTCTTCCTTTCACACTTTAACTCTGCTGTACAGGGACTGCAAGTATCTGATAACATATAAAGTTACTTGCACTGCTTGTATGAAAAAATACATTTAACGCTGGCTTCGTCTTTACAGAGTTGTGGTCACCTGTGTCTTATATATCATCCTAAATTCCATCTACAAACATGCAAGATATTGGTGGTCATGTTTATTTCATTTTCAGGTTGGATTCACATTGTTTTATTTTTGCTTGATGTATTTCCCATTGAAATAAATGGAAATGCATTAAAACACATTTTAATACGCGCATTTAGATGTACACTGATGTGCATCATGACACACATTGACATGTCATAGGAAATGAAAATGCATCATGACACCAGTGTTGCCAACCTTCCACTGCGTTTTTTACTGACAAAACATGTAAAATTTACTGGCGGAGCACATTTTTTACTGGCAGCTTGAAAAATAACAGAACTCCTATTAAAAACTAAGACAATTGATATTTAAACACAACATGGAGACACTGACAATACCCATATCAAGTAATTTGCTTGGTTTACACTTAAAGTCAGCACAGCATGACAAATTATCAGACCCTGATATTTATAGACAGTTGTAAAAATTACTGATTTTTACAAACGGTCAGTAAATTTACTGGCGGTTGGCAACCCTGCATGACACATGTCAACACAAGGTGATGTGCAACTGACACAATGGGGGTGATTTACTAAAACGGGAGAGAGCAAAATTTGGTGTAGCTCTACATGGTAGCTAATCAGCTTCTAACTTCAGCTTGTTCAGTTAAGTTTTGACCAAAAAACTGGAAGCTCATTGGTTTCTATGCAGAGCTGCACCAGATTTTGCACTCTCCAGTTTTGGTGAATCAACTCCAATGGTTCTGTAAGGTTGGGGAAATCTGACATATGGAGAGCCTGACTAGTGCTTTGAAGGGGATGTAAGAGAAATTCAATAGGACATGGTTTTACTGGATTGAGTATTCTTGTGCCACTGAATTTGAGCACATTCTGGCTGGCCACTTGCCTCCTCTATTTACACCATAAGTACTGGCCACAAGTACTCTTAAGTATGGTTGAGATTTGATGATCCTCACAGTCCCATTGTAGTAAGCATTAGCAGAGAGCAGGCTAGACCGCTGTTCCCCCCCCCCCCCATTCAAGCCCCTCCCCCTTTTTTTCTACCCTCTCCTTTCTGTTTTCTTCTCCACTGTGGATATGAGCCTTGTAGTTACAAAAATTATTATAGTATCAACCAATGAAGTCGAGAGATGTGTCATAGCCAAGGTTCTTTGCATGTGGCTACCTGCATAGTTTTATACCAATGTAGGCGGACCATCCTACTATTTTCATTGTTGGAATGAATATGACTTTGAGTCTTAAGCTCTGATACTGTAATCTACGGGTCATATGGCCCATATCTATGCATGGTTTGTGTCAAGTATTTACTATACCCACTGTAGAGTGGTTTGTATTGTATTGTTTTTGGTTTTCTAGCTTGTAACCCTTCTGTGTTATTACTATGTAAAGAAAAAAAAAAGTTTATAAATAAAAAATGTATAAAAAGATGATGTGCAATATGAACCATGCTATCATCGAAATACAGCAATGTAACACACATTGAAAAAGTGTGACAACACTGCGTGCATTGACATGTGTTTTGATGCACTTTTATTGCTTTTAATGGAAAACACAGTGGGAAAAATGCATAGATATGAATCCAGCTTCACAATAAATGTGACAGTTTAGAGCATAATTTCAGATAGTTCTTCTGTCATTGGTGCATGAAACTAGTCATGCCCTACATCAGAGGTTCCCAACATGGGGTACTCAGCAGTACACTTAGGGGGTACTTGAAAAAAAAATGTAATGGTGAAGGCACATCAGTGGTGTCGCTAAATAGTCAGCAGAGGGGCAGGCCTCAACATTCTTATGTTTTATGCTAATTTTTTCATTATTATGATTCTCATTCATTGTTTCACACATGCATCTTGGTTTCAAGTCAGGGAGGGAGGGGTAAATGAGTGTTAGTGGTGGTTTTACTTATGTTTTACTTCTGCGCCCTGTGACTTACTCCTGACCTCTGCACTCTGTGTGTTATGCATTTTTGACTTTTACACCCAGTGTGTTACACACTCCTGACTTCAGCTCTCTTTTCATTACTTATTCCTGACCTCTACACTGTGTGCATTACTCACTCCTAACCTCTGCACTTTCTGCATTATTTTTTACTACTTCCTTTGCACCCTGAGCATTACTTACTTACTCTGTGCATTACTCACTCATGGCCTCTGAACTTTGTGCATTACTTTCTACTGTTCCCTTCGCTCTGAGCATTACTTACCCCTGACCTCTGCACTCTGTGCATTACTTACCCCTGACCTCTGCACTCTGTGCATTAGTTACTCCTGACCTCTGCATTATGTGCATTATGCACTATGCACTTTTTGACCCAGCACAGATTAGGCCCATGTTCTTATAATGATACCACTTTAAGCCCTCCCAAAGTCAGCAAAATGTGGCCATACCCACCATTCAGTGCTATTAGTCCTGCTCCCTACTTGGCCCTCTGTCCCACCTGTATTGAATGGTACAAATTATAAAGATGTGCCCTACAAATGTGGGTAACATCAAGCATATTCATCCTTTTATAATTACTTTAAGTTAATAACCTGACAGATGTTCATAGCCGCTGAGTTGGTGCAGCTCTATTGCGTAAACACCATGTTTAACTTGCTGACACAAATATAAGAGAATATGATGTTTTTATTTTACAGTGACTTCCTGGCAATGCTTAAACTATGTGTAATGTGTAAACATTTATTTGGTCAGACGATAACTAAAATCCTTTTCCCAACTATCGAAGATGAATTCATTTTTATTTACTGAAGCAGAAATAATTTAAAGCATTATAAAGATTATCTTGTCTTAATTTTTTTAATGGCTTATGTCTTAAATAAAGTCCTCTTTAGCTTACATTTTTTTAGAAGTTGCCAAATAGCACTATCCCTTTGTGCAATATATTCTGTAAAGCAGAGCTATTTTAATAAAGGGGAAGCAGTACAACAGTAGATAATTCAGTATCAGTTTGTGACAGGAAACTGTAGTATTGTGCCAAAAAAAACCCCAAACAAACAATAATATAAGAGAATTAAGAAATACATCCAGCAAGTCTTTGTCTAACAAAATGCCCCGTTTTGCCCCTAGGAGTATTTCACTGCAGTTAAAGATCATGTTGGTGTTTTCGCCTGTCCAATGGGTCCTGACATTGGGATGCATTTTAGATGTTCTCTATTATTCCTCCACTGGCTGGCAAGTCAAACTCACAGTCTGACAAACCTGCAGCTGGTGTGCCACATAAAGGACGCCGAATAGGAAGTAGGGGCAAAATGTAGGAAGTACTGGAGTGTAGAAGATGCACGCCACATAGGAGACAGCAGAATTGGAGGAAAGGCACAATAAAGAGGGCACAGGAAGTAGAGGTAAACAGAAGTACAAAAGCTTGGTCAAAGAAGAGGACAGAAGCAATACCTACTGTATATGTGTAAGTGTGTGTGCATACATATATCCATGAGGTAGGATGTAACGGTGATAGAAGCATTTACACAGGTTGGACTGGATGGACTAGTGTCTTTATTCACCTTACCCACTATGAAACTACTTACCGTTTAAATTCATGTTTCAGCAGCTTACATTCCAGTTGCAATAAGATCATTCATTCAGTAGATCTGGCCAAAGGGAAAAAGTGAGATTGCTTCCTTAGGGTTTATGTTGAAGGGCTTTGATGGACAAATGCAGAAAAATGTTGACACCAATTTGAGACCCTTTTAAGTGTATTCAGAATTCATTGTAGGTGCAGATGATCTGAAGTTGACCAACACTTGACCTGCTTCAGCTGCTGTTCCATTTCTATACGTTTGTATGTAGGAAGGGATAAAAGGAATGGCCGCACACCACCATAATATCCAAAGTCCTTTATATTGAGACATCCCAAAAGGCATCACAGGACCAGAATGCACAAAGGTAGACATGTTTCTTGCACCTCAAATGCGCTCAATCTTTACAGTACATTACGGGCGCATGGATTCCAATGGGTGGGGAGTGTTTTTTGAAGCATGTGATTAGATCCAAAGGTTCTAATAGGCTTCAAAAAAGTGTAGGCTTCGGGCACAGAGCACTGTGCCTGAAGCCCATCCAGTTGTGGGACGACGGCGAATGAATATTTGCTATTTTCACACTAAATCTCCTCCCTGCCAATCAGGAAGCGGGTCGCGAAACCTGTTTCCCGATTGACCAAAACGTCAGGCGATTCTATAGGACGCCTAGGAGGAAGAGAGTGGAGACGCGGCGGAAGCCGTTGGAGGAGCGGACACCGGAGCCGCTGCCTGCACCTTGCCACCCCCCCACCTAGATGGGGCCCGCCCGCCGTGCTGGAGGGGACACCGAAGCAGCTGCCCACACCCCACCATCTAGATGGGGTAAGGAACGACCGGCAGACAGAGGGGGGGTTTGCTAGTGTAGCGCTGCCAGCCGTCTGGGGGATGGTTATTTGCCGCCCCCCCACAAAAAAAAAACACCAGCCACCATTGGGTCTCTCTGTCCCTATAAACTTTAGATCAGCCTTTCTCGTTTCATCCCTGAGGAACCCTTGAAATAATTATCAAGTCTTGGGGAACCCCTGCTGATAAAGTGTATACCTACATCTCATAGTACATTAGCGTGATCAATAAGTTGAAGAAAGTTTTAAATAAAAGAATAAGTAATGTGGCATGCCTATCGTTTTTGACACCCAAGGCATACATTTGGCTACTAATCCCCTACAAAATTATTTTTGTAATTTTGCAATAAATAACAACTGCAGAAAAAAGAGGCATTACAAATTGTGGCACCCTCTAACATTAATGGTCGTTGTAGGAGTGACCCGTTAGATTGTTAGTGGAAAATTGCTACCCCCGTAGGAGCCACTAGGTATATTGCCCGGATCCTTTTCCCTCGCAGCACCACACACAGTTCAAACACTCTTCAGGCTCATTGACCAGTATAGGGATATGCTTTATTGTAGAATTAGATAGGTAGTGGGTAATGGTAGGATACTCCCTAGCCCTTGGCAATAATTTGAGGACACTGAACATTCTCTTACAGAACTATGAGCCAAGCCCTTGTAGAAGTAAAGAGTGGACTGGGCTTGGCAGTGACAACTTGAGGAGAATTATCTTCCTCTGCGGACAGTCAAAGAAAAGTCCTTTTACTAGGAATTAAATAGACTAAGCTCTTCATCATTTTTCTCTTGGTGTCAGGAAAAAATGTCAGAAGTGATTCATATTGATAGCAGAGGAATGAAGCGAAAGACAGAAATGGCACTTAGTGCTCTTAATTGAGACAAGTACACACTATAGAGGGATATGCTTTGTTCATATTTCATGTCTGGGGTTTACAACCAATTTAAGTATTTCTTTTTCACTTTTATTCCTGTTTATTTCAGTGATGCAAATAGTTGAAATCACTTTTCTGTAAGGGTAGAATCTCCTTTTTCTTACCCGCTTCTGCATTTTAACTCTGCTACATTACTGCCTTGGCGTGGCGTCAAGTGTCCCAGACATTTCTTAACGGTCAGAATCGCTGCAGCAAATGCAGAAAATGACATGCATTTTGTTAAAACACATGGTGGCTACCATTTGTGTGTGTAAAGGTTTAACTGCGGAGCTAACCTGCCGTAATGATAATCGCTCTCAGTGCTCAGTCCAAACATTCAGACTGCTGGTGCTTGGATTGTTTTCCCATGAGTTGGATGTAAACATGATCCATGAAATTTGAGCTGGGCACATACAGTATCTCACAAAAGTGAGTACACCCCTCACATTTTTGTAAATATTTTATTATATCTTTTCTCCATACTGAGTACAGCAGTTTAATATTTGTTTCTGTTGTAAAGCCAACCGTAAATAAGATATATTCATACCAATGTTGCAGTGTCTACTCTTGAACCTGGCCAATGCACATCTCCAGAGGTCCCAATAAGGCTATAATGTCAGGGGTCCAGGGCCATGGAAGAATAAAAATAGAGAAGTGGCCCAGTCGGATTGTGACTCCTATCACCCATTTCTTTTTTAAATAAATTTTACTCTTAGCCCTCATACACACGAGCATTTTTTGACGCAACATTTTTGGGCGTTTTTTACAGCTCTCCATGTTATTCAATGGCCCCCTAAAACCGCCAATGTTTTTGAGCAGTGGAGGGCGTCGGGGTCAGTGAGCTGTAACTAGAACGTGGGACTAGCGCGTTCCGAGGCTGTAGCGTTTTGCCGTTTTTGCCACTAAACCGGCAAAACGCTCACTAACGCCGTACCAGTGTTAACTGGCGTTTTTGACGCCGGCGTTTTAAGGTTAAAAAGTAGCAGAGGAATGTTTTTTTAAAAAAAACGCCTATTGACGCAGACGCTCACTAACGCTCATTAACCACTTCAGCCCCAGGAGGATTTCACACTTTAGGACCAGAGCACTTTTTGGGATTCGGCACTGTGTCGCTTTGACTGACAATTGTGCGGTCGTGCGACGTTGTACCCAAATGAAATTTGCGTCCTTTTTTCCCCACAAATAGAGCTTTCTTTTGGTGGTATTTGATCCCCTCTGCGTCATTTCTGATCACTGCTATAAACAAAAAAAGAGCTACAATTTTGCAAAAAAACAAACAAACTATTTTTCTTACTTTTTGCTAAAATACAAATAAAAAAAATATAAAAAAACATTTTTTTCATCGGTTTTGGCCAATTTATATTCTTCCTCATATTTTTGGTAAAAATTGCAATCGGAGTTTATTGATTGATTTGCGCAAAAGTTGCCGCATTTAGGAATGATGAGAATTCATTTATGGGGTTTTTATTTTTCATTAATTTCTTCCTAGTAATGGCAGCGTTCTGCAATTTTTAGCGGTACTGCGATATTGCGGCGGACATGTCGGACCATTTTGACACTTTTTTGGGACCATTGGCATTTATGCAGCGATCAGTGCTATAAAAATTCACTGATTACTGTGTAAATGCCATTGGCAGTGAAGGGGATAACCTGGAGGGGGCGCTCTAAGGGTTAACTGTGTTCCCTCAGTTTGTTCTAACTGTATGGGGACTGGGCTGACAGGGGGAGGGGAGTGATCACGGCTCCCATACACAGGAAGCCTGTGATCACAGCCCTTCCTCCTCTGTCAGAACGGAGATCCGTGTTTACTTACACGGACCTCCGTTCTCTCACTGCGGGGGAGCCATCCGCCGTACCCGCTCCCAGGACCCCTGGGACACAGTGAGCGCGCTCACAATACTCATTATCGGGGCCGCCGTGAGGTGACAGCGTTTCGCGATAACGAGCCACTTTGCCGCCATCACGATGTGGCAGGTGGTCGGCAAGTATTAACGCTCACTAACGCTGATGCAAAACGCCAAAAAATGCAGATTTTTTCCTGACATTGGGTCCGACATTTTGCTAATTTTTTTTTCATACGCCCGTGTGTATGAGCCCTTAAAGTGGTTGTAAAGTCTCCAGGTTCTTCACCTTAATGCATTCTACTTATTAACCCCTTCCTTACCGGGCACTTAAACCCCCCTCCTGCCCAGACCAATTTTTGGCTTTCAGCGCTGTCGCATTTTGAATGATAATTGCGCGGTCGTGCAACGTTGTACCCAAATAAAATTTGCGTCCTTTTTTTCCCACAAATAGAGCTTTCTTTTGGTGGTATTTGATCCCCTCTGCGTCATTTCTGATCGCCGCTATAAACAAAAAATTAGCGTCAATTTTGCAAAAAAGAACAATATTTTCTACTTTTTGCTAAAGTACAAATCCATTAAAAAAATTATTCATCGGTTTTGGCCGATATATATTCTTCTACGTATTTTTGGTAAAAAAAAAATCGCAATCGGCGTATATTGATTGGTTTGCGCAAAAGTTATCGCGTCTACAAACTGGGAATTGATTTATGGCGTTTTTATTATTTTTTTTTTTTTACTAGTAATGGCGGCGATCTGCGATTTTTATCGGGACTGCGATATTGGGGCGGAAATGTCGGACATTTTTTACACATTTTTGGGACCAATGACATTTATACAGCGATCAGAAATTTAAATGTCCACTGATTACTGTATAAATGTCATTAGCATTGAAGGGGTTAACCAGCAGGGGGCAGTGAAGGGGTTAAATATGTTCCCTGGGTGTGTTCTAACTGTGGGGGGGCAGGGCTGGTCGGGACATAACAGATCTAACTGATCCCAGTGACAGGGATCAGTAGATCTGCTATGTCCCCTGTCACAGAACGGGGAACCGCCGTGTTTACAACGGCGGTTCCCCGTTCTGAGGCTCCTAAAGGTGATCGGCGGGTCACGGGCACGCTCGCGTAGCATGCGGCGCGCGCACGCCGCCGCTGCCGCCAGGGGGCGCGCAGGAGCATGCGCAGTGGAGGACGTCCATGGACGTCCTCCGGGCATTTCAGATCCGCGCTGGAGCCGTACTTTGGCTATAGCGCGGATCTGAAGTGGTTAAGGTGAAACACCTTTTAAGTGCAGCAGCCCCCCTAGAGCCCCCCTTTACTTACCTGAGCTCGAACTGATCCTGCACCTTGGCTCTCTAGATGCCGGCTCCGGTCCTCATTGGATGGATTGATGGATTGATAGCAGGGCAGCCATTGGCTCCCGCTGCTGTCAATCAAGTCCAGTGACCTGGGAACCAGGGGCAGAGCCGAGTCCCACTGTAATTGTGAATACACGCAACAGCAGAACTCGGGAGTGCGCCCGCACGGGTGACCACCAGGGAAAGCGCTTCCCTAAAGGGTCACTTGATGCGGAGGAGGAGCCAAGATCGCCGCCGAAGGACCCCAGAAAATGAGGATCGTGGCCACTCTGTGCAAAACCGCTGCATAGAGGAGGTGAGTATGACATGTTTGTTATTTTTTTTTTTTTAAATAGTTTAGTATCACTTTAATAGAGGGCTACGGTGATTGTTGAAGAGGAGTTCCACCCCCAAAAAATAAATTACACATACTGTAGTTGCTGACTTTAATTATTAGAGCACTTACCTGTCCAGGCATCTAGCAGTGTTCTCACCTGAACCGATTCTCAAATCAATTCTCAGGTGCCGGCGCCGCCATCTTGGTTTCCTACTGTGCATGCGCAAATCGTGCTGCTCTTTGTGAATGGGCCAGCTGCGGGGGGAAGGAGGGGGTGGTCAAAACCAGGTACCGCCCCCCCCAAAGGGTGCCAAAAGTGGCATCGGAGGGGGGGGCAGACACTTTTGGGTGGAGTTACGCTTTAAGTGCATGTCTTTCTATGGCTGCTTTGCTGGTTATTTCTGTTTTGTGTTTCAGGTGACAAGCTGCCTGCCGTTGCTAGGAAGATTTACCTCAGCTGCTGAGCACTGGATTGGTGACAGATCTTTTGGCGGGAAACATCTAGCCAATGAGTGTAACCTTTTAGGGCTCATGCACACTGTAGCTGATAAACGACCATTTTTGGGAGTTTTTTTTAAACAGCCCAAAAATGCCCCTTTATGTTATCCTATGGGTCCATGCACACATGGATGTTTATTGTCGTTTAACAGCAGTGGTGTTTTTGGGCTGTTATCTGAACACCCTGAATTGGCTTTAAAAGTCATTCTTCTGACCACAAAAAAATGCTGGACGCTGATAAACGCAGATAGACGCTCATAAACGCCGGTAAATGTTCGTTTATCGGCGTCCAGCGGTTTTTGTAGTCAATGGAAGCTAATGCAGAAAAAAAACGCCAACGCTGATAAACGCTGCTTACAAAACGCTGCAAAAGAATGTTTTCTAAGCAGCGTCTCCTGCCCGACGCCCAGAGAGCGTCCAGTGTGCATGGAGCCTAAAGCCTTGTACACACGGTTTAACGTTCGTATGACCAAATGGACCAAATCGTATGTTGGATCATGTAACTTGCATACTGACATGCACTACACGATCGTACGACCAAGCCGAACCTAGTGACGTGTTATGAACGTATAAAGAGAAAGTTCAGGTGCATGTAATTAGCATCTGGCCGTCCCTAACTTCTGAGCATGCGTGTTTTGCACAGTACAACTTGTTGGACCAACTTCTCTGTACACCTAATACAACGGTCGTACGACCACTTGTTGGTACTACCAACGTTTTCTAGTTTGCTCATACAACTCCTGTTGTACAACCGTCGTACGTCGGCTGTTCTAATCGCATGTACTAACGGTCGGATTAGCATACAGCGGTCGTTCATATGACCTGTTGCATACGACCGTCGAACCGTGTGTACGAGGCTTTACTTCCATCCTCTCCTGTCACTGGGCGGAGTCAGCATTTACCTCAGGTCTGTCAGCTGGAATCACCTCTGCACTCTCCTCAGCCTTCCTTCTGGATCTTTTGACCTGCTCTCCCACCCTCTTTCCCTATTATTTAAGATTGTTCTTATGGTATGATGGGTTTTAATGGGTTGTATGATCCCATGAGGTAATACAAACAGTATCTGGTGCTGTGTGGTACAGTATATGATGTTAAAACATGGTATGACACTGCACAAACCACCTGTAAAGCTTAGGCCTCTTGCACAAGATACTCCTGTTTGAGCATCTACTTTTTCAGCCCTTTTTTCTTTTTTGTATGTATTTGAGCGTATTCTCATGTATATCTATTTGCGCACAAATGCGCACACATTTATTCTCACGTTGGCAATATGTTATGGACATTTGCGTATAAACACGCATGCATGAGGTGTAAATTACTGACCAAAAATGCAGATTGTTCTATTTTTTTTGCAAAAAAACCCAAATTTCTTACTTTTTGCTAAAATACAAATCCAAAAAAAAAAAAATATAAAAAAACATTTTTTTCCATCAGTTTTGGCCGATTTATATTCTTGCTCATATTTTGGGTAAAAAAAATTGCAATCTGCGTTTATTGATTGGTTTGCGCAAAAGTTGCCGCGTTTACGGATGATGAGAATTCATTTCTGGGGTTTTTATTTTTTTTATATTTTACTAGTAATGGCGGCGATTTGCAATTTTTTGCGGTACTGCGATATTGCAGCAGACATGTCGGACCATTTTGACACTTTTTTGGGACCATTGGCATTCATACAGCGATCAGTGCTATAAAAATGCACTGATTACTGTGTAAATGCCATTGGCAGTGAAGGGGTTAACCTGCAGGGGGAGCTCTAAGGCTCCTTTCACACCAAGGCATTGGAAAAAAGCCTGTAAAATCCTGTAAAACGCCATGATTTTAGTGTGCTTTTTTGTCGCGCTTTTGAATTGTTTTTCAAGCGTTTGCATTTCGATCATGTGACCTTTCCCACAGCTTTAGTGCACATTTCATGCGATTTTCAAGCGCTTTTCAAGCGTTTTTCAAGCGCTTAACCATTATTTTCAATGGACATGGGCGTTTTTGAGGCGTTATTTTGAGCGCACAAAACAAGCTGAAAAGATGCTGCTTGCAGGACTTTTAGCAAAGCCTAGCAAGGGCGACGCCTCGGTGTGAAAGCATCCATTGAGATGCATGGGGAGTGTTTTTGATGCGCTTTTTATGTGCTCATTTTAGTGCCCCACAATGCCTGAAAAACGTCTTGGTGTGAAAGGGGTCTTAGGGTTAACTGTGTTCCCTGGGCGTTTCCTAACTGTGTGTGGGCTGCCCTGGCTGGGGGAAGGAGGTGATCACAGCTTCCATATAGAGGAAGGCTGTGATCACCGCCCTTCCCCCTTTAACAGAACGGAGATCCGTGTTTACTTACACTGACCTCCGTTCTTTCACTGCGGGGGAGACATCGCGGGTAGCCGGCGGCGATCGAGTTCGCCCTACCCGCTCCCTGCCCCCCCCCCAGACACAGTGAGCGCACAAGCGTGCCTCCGGCGGCGCGCATGTGCTCACAGTGAGTGATATCTCAGCCGCCGTCATATGACCGCGGTTTGCGATATCGAGCCACTTTGCCGCCGTCAGACGCCGGTCAGTTGGTGGTTAAGCTGCAGTGTGCAAGAGGCCTTATTCTCACTGCATTGTAATCTGTAGCCGACTTTCACCAAAAATGTATACAGAGAGGAGGCAATGACCATCAGAAGAACATCATGAGGTAAATTCTCACAGCGTTTCTGAAAAGTTAATCCCTTAACCCTCGAAGCCCTTTTTTACACTTGTTTACAAGTTAAAATCATTTTTTTTGCTAGACTATTATTTAGAACCCTCAAACATTATATATATATATATATTTTTTTTTTCCAAATACCCTAGAGCAGGGATATGCAATT
Organism: Glandirana rugosa; assembly: GCA_018402905.1. Taxonomy (NCBI): domain Eukaryota; kingdom Metazoa; phylum Chordata; class Amphibia; order Anura; family Ranidae; genus Glandirana; species Glandirana rugosa. The sequence continues at coordinate 48,761 of BLSH010335579.1, forward strand.
AGAGGACCTCCAGCTGCTGCAAAACTACAAGTCCCATCATGCCTATGCCTCTGGGTGTCATGTTTGTGGCTGTCAGAGTCTTGCTATTCCTCATGGGATTTGTAGTTCTGCAACAGCTAGAGGTCCGCTAATTGCATTTCCCTGTCCTAGAAAATAAAATGACGATCGTTGCAATACTTTTTGTCATACGGTATATGCGCAGCGGTCAGTGGGCTAAAGCCGTTGACATCACAGAGTTGCTCCAGACTCTGAAGGGATCCCGACAATAATGTTGGAATCCACCCATATGCCTTACAGCCAGCTGGCTCAGCCTCTCAGCACGCCGCTGAGAGCCTAAGCAAGATGCTTCTGCTTTCAAAGAAAAGGAAGGTGGCGGCACTTCCGACTAAAAACTCCATTTATTAAAGCCTTTAGGCCTCATACACACGGACGTTTCTAAAAAAATAAACAAAACGTCAAGGAAAAAAAGTTGGTGTTTTTCGGCGTTATGCATCAGCGTTTTTGAGCGTTAGTGAGCGTCGGCGTCAATAGGCGTTTTTAAAAAAAAAATCATCCCTCTGCTATTTTTCAACCTAAAAACGTCGGCGTCAAAAAACGCTGGAAAACGCCG
>BLSH010335579.1:56344-72065 GCA_018402905.1 Glandirana rugosa
GTGGGTCGAGGTAAGAGTCGTAGAATGACATGTATGACATACGACCGTCACATGTTACGTGACACGTTTGGTTAAGTGATCCTCTGTCCTCTTGTTCGAAAACCGTCTTTTCTGTTCGTTTTAGAGAAAACGGTTTTTCAAGATGAATTAAAAATCCCAAATCAAGACAAAGTTAAAAACAGTAATATGTCGAGTCTCTAGACATCCACGTGTAACGTGTGATTCCATCAATATGAAATAATAAAAAAACTTTGTGGTCATACACGGACATTTACAGGTCTGAAATTTTAACCGAACTACGGTCGAAGTGACCTGTATCATTTTGTTAACAAAAACATATCTGTAGTAATATGTTGGTTAATTTGATACATTTCCTTCAGTAGATATTCCACAATATGTACATAAACTTCATGGGTGCCAATAATGGTGAGCAGGACTGTATATGTGGTCCTACAAAAACAATTGTTTTACTATGTCCAGTGAAGCTGGCATCAAGCCAATTTTAAAGTCTGGACATTTACAGGCACATACTGGTGTTTCAAAAAAATAATAAAGTATAACTACCTTAGTGTGCAATGTGCACCTACAGATCTCTGAGCTGTATAATGACAAAAATTGAAACAGAACTAAACCCTAAAAATTAAGTAGAACTTTTTGGCAAAAGAGATTTTGCTTGTCTTTTCTGCCAAAAGCTTGTTCTCCTGTCTCCTAGTGAATTGGTTTGCACAGTGCATTGTACACTGCCAGCATACAGTATGTACAGTAAGATGCTGAGAATGGAGCTGGGTGCCGGGACAGTGTACATTGCTCCATGCATGCGCAAGATTTACATTATCAGTGGCCACCTAGTGCCCAAACATATCGAGCCAGAGCAAACGGAGCAAGAGCTGCCTGCAATTCCAAATCACGACGTGTGAATGGAGCACTTTGTACACTGGTGCGCAGTCATGTTGGAACAGGAAGGGGCCATCCCCACACTGTTCCCACAAAGTTGGGAATATGAAATTTTCCAAAATGTCTTGGTATTCTTAAGAGTTCTCTTCACTGGAACTAAGGGGCCAGGCCCAACCCCTGAAAAACAACCCCACACCATAATCCCCCCTCCACCAAATGATTTGGGCCAGTTCACAAAGCAAGGTCCATAAAGACATGGATGAGCAAATTTGGGGTGGAGGAACTTGACTGGCCTGCACAGAGTCCTGACCTCAACATATAGAACACCTTTGGGATGAATTATAGTGGAGACTACGAGCCAGGCCTTCTCCTCCAAGATCAGTGCCTGCCTGTCCTCACAAATGTGCTTCTAGAAGAATGGTCAAACATTCCCATAGACACACTCCTAAACCTTGTGGACAGCCTTCCCAAAAGCCTTGAAGCTGTTATAACTGCAAAGGGTGAGCCAGATCTATATTGAACCCTACGGACTAAGACTGGAATGCCATTAAAGTTCATGTGCGTGTAAAGGCAGGTGCCCCAATACTTTTGATAATATAGTGTATATCAGACCAAAATGTGGGGCAAATAAGGAGGAAAAAGGGACAAAGGGGCTTTGCTCCAAATCAGGGACAGTCCCTCAAAATCAGGGTCAATTGGGAGTTATGGGTATTGTTGTATTGAATTGTATTGTAACTGTACTGCCTTAGTGCTGCGCAAACCGTTGGTGCTATATAAATCCTGTACACTAACAATAATATACTGTATGTTAGAGGCAATGTGTGAAATTAGGCAATCTATAGAACGCTTTTGGCAAAGCATGACTTGTCTGTTATTTTATTATGCTATATGCTTTCCCTGGGCATAGTATATAATACCAAGGCTTGGTACTAATGTTTTGAAATTGCATTATATTATATATATATATATATATATTAAAACTGCACGATTATTTGTTAAAAAGTCACGATCTCGATTCAACCCCCCTCACGATCTTAATCTGGCATTTATACGATTCAGTCCAGAGCCTTTCTCTGACCACAACTGACAGCTGTCAAAAAAAAAGGCAGCCTGCCAAGTTTATCACAACATTGCTCAGAGATAAAATGAAACAATGCATATTTTGGTTCTTTTAGATCAAAGGGATGAACTTTAGTCTGCAAATGAGGGCAGTTTAACCATTTAAAGACTATGCCTTTTTCTGACAATTGTTGCTTACAAGATAAAATCATTTTTTTTTGCTAGAAAATTACTTAGAACCCCCAAACATTATATATATATATATATATATATATATATATATATATATATATAAATATATATTTATATATATATTTTAGCAAAAAAAATGTGATTATCATTTTATCCAGAATTGTTCAGCTCTAATATATATATATATATATCCACTTCAGCCCCGGAAGGATTTCCAGCTTTAGGACCGGAGCCCTTTTTGCGATTCGGCACTGCGTCGCTTTAACTGACAATTGCGCGGTCGTGCGGCGTTGTACCCAAACGAAATTTGCGTCCTTTTTTTCCCACAAATAGAGCTTTCTTTTGGTGGTATTTGATCACCTCTGCGTCATTTCTGATCGCCGCTATAAACAAAAGAAGAGCGACAATTTTGCAAAAAAAACCAAATTTCTTACTTTTTGCTAAAATACAAATCCAAAAAAAAAATATAAAAAAACATTTTTTTTCACCGTTTTTGGCCGATTTATATTCTTCCTCATATTTGCGATAAAAAAAATCGCAATCGGCGTTTATTGATTGGTTTGCGCAAAAGTGGTCGCGTTTACAGATGATGAGAATTCATTTTTGGGGTTTTTATTTTTTTTTTATTTTTTACTAGTAATGGCGGCGATCTGCGATTTTTAGCGGTACTGCGATATTTCAGCGGACATGTCGGAACATTTTGACACTTTTTTGGGACCATTGGCATTTATACAGCGATCAGTGCTATAAAAATGCACTGATTACTGTGTAAATGCCATTGGCAGTGAAGGGGTTAACCTGCAGGGGGCGCGCTAAGGGTTAACTATGTTCCCTGGGCGTGTTCTAACTGTATGGGGGCTTGCCTAGCTGGGGAAGGGAAGTGGTCACAGCCTTCACGTACAGGAAGGCTGTGATCACAGCCCTTCCCCCTCACACAGAGCGGAGGTCCGTGTTTACTTACACGGGCCTCCGCTCCTTCACTCCGGGGGGGGGCATCGCGGGTGGCCGGCGGCAATCGAAGCCGCCGCACCCGCTCCCTGGCCCCCCCCCGAACACAGTGAGTGCTCACAGTGGCTCTGTATCGCGCCCGCCGTCGTATGACGGCGTTTTGCGTTACAGAGCCACATTGTCGCCGTCAATTGCCGATCAGCGGTCGGCAAGCGGTTAAATATATATATATGCACATATATATATATATATATATATATATATATATACACACACACAGTTGTGTTCATAAGTTTACATACCCTGGCAGAATTTATGATTTCTTGGCCATTTTTCAGAGAATATGAACGATAACACAAAAACGTTTCTTTCACTCATGGTTAGTGTTTGGCTGAATCCATTTATTATCAATTAACTGTATTTACTCTTTTTACATCATAATGACAACAGAAACTACCCAAATGACCCTGATCAAAAGCTTACATACCCTGGTGATTTTAGCCTGATAACAGGCATACAAGTTGACACAAAGGGGGTTTGAATGGCTATTAAAGGTAACCATCCTCCCCTGTGATCTGTTTGCTTGTAATTAGTGCGTGTATAAAAGGTCAATGAGTTTCTGGACTCCTGACAGACCCTTGCTTCTTTCATCCAGTGCTGCACTGACGTTTCTGGAATCCGAGTCATGGGGAAAGCAAAAGAATTGTCAATGGATCTGCGGGAAAAGGCAGTTGAACTGTATAAAACAGGATAGGGATATAAAAAGATATCCAAGTAATTGAGAATGCCAATCAGCAATGTTTAAACTCTAATCAAGAAGTGGAAAATGAGGGGTTCTGTTGAAACCAAATCACGGTCAGGTAGACCAACTGAAAAATTGCAGCTACAACTGCCAGGAAAATTGTTTGGGATGCAAAGAAAAACCCACAAATAACTTCAGGACTCTCTGAAAACATGTGGTGTGGCTGTTTCAAGATGCACAATAAGGATGGCACTTGAAGAAAGATGGGCTGCATGGTCGAGTCGCCAGAAGAAAGCCATTACTATGCAAATGCCACAAAGTATCCCACTTCCAATACACCAAACAGCACAGAGACAAGCCTCAAACCTTCTGGCACAATGTCATGTGGAGTGATGAGACCAAAATTGAGCTTTTTGGCCACAACCATAAATGCTACATTTGGAGAGAAGTCAACAAGGCCTGTGAAACACAGAGGTGGATCGCTGATGTTTTGGGGATGTGTGATCTACAAAGATGAATGCAGTATGTTATCAAAAAATACTGGAGGAAAATTTGCATTCATTAGCCAGGAAGCTGTGCATGGGACGTACTTGGACATTCCAACATGACAATGATCCAAAACACAAGGCCAAGTCGACCTGTCATTGGCTACAGCAGAATAAAGTGAAGGTTCTGGAGTGGCCATCTCATTCTCCTGACCTCAATATCATTGAGCCACTCTGAGGAGGTCTCAAACGTGCAGTTCATACAAGACAGCCCAAGAATTTCCAGGAACTGCAGGCTTTTTGCCAAGAGGAATGGGCAGCTTTACCATCTGAGAAGATAAAGAGCCTCATCCACAAATACCACAAAAGGCTTCAAGCTGTCATTGATGTCAAAGGGGGAAATACACGGTATTAAGAACTGGGGTATGTAAACTTTTGATCAGGGTCATTTGGGTAGTTTCTGTTGTCATTATGATTTAAAAACAGTAAACACAGTTGATTGATAATAAATGGCTTCAGCCAAACACTAATCATGAGTGAAAGAAAAGGCTTTGAGTTATTCATATTCTCTGAAAAATGGTCAAGAAATCATAAATTCTGCCGTAAACTTATGAGCACAAGTATATATATATATATATATATATATATATATATATATATATATTTATATATTATCTCACAAAAGTGAGTACACCTCTCACATTTTTGTAAATATTTTATTATATATTTTCATGTGACAATACTGAAGAAATTACACTTTGCTACAATGTAAAGTAGTGAGTGTGCATAACAGTGTAAATTTGCTGTCCCCTCAAAATAACTTAACACACAGCCATTAATGTCTAAACCACTGGCAACAAAAGGGAGTACACCCCTAATATAAAATGTCCAAATTGGGCCCAGTTAGCCATTTTCCCTCCTCAGTGTCATGTGACTCGTTAGTGTTATAAGATCTGAAGTGTGAATGAGGAGCAGGTGTGTTAAATGTGGAGTTATTACTCTCACTCTCTCATACTGGTCACTGGAAGTGCAACATGGCACCTCATAGCAAAGAACTCTCTGAGCATCTGAAAAAAAGAATTGTTGCTCTACATAAAGATGGCCTAGGCTATAAGAAGATTGCCAAGACACTGAAACTGAGCTGCAGCACGGTGGCCAAGACAATACAGTGGTTTAAGAGTACGGGTTCCACTCAGAACAGGTCTCGCAATGGTCAACCAAAGAATTTGAGTGCACATGCTCAGCATCATATCCAGAAGTTGTCTTTGGGAAAAAGATGTATGAGTGCTGCCAGCATTCCCGCAGAGGTTGAAGGGGTGGGGGGGTCAGCCTGTCAGTGCTCAGACCATACGCCACACACTGCATCAAATTGGTCTGCATGGCTGTTGTCCCAGAAGGAAGCCTCTTCTAAAGATGATGCACAAGAAAGCCTGCAAACAGTTTGCTGAAGACAAGCAGACTAAGGACATGGATTACTGGAACCATGTCCTGTGGTTTGATGAGACCAAGATAAACTTATTTGGTTCAGATGGTGTCAAGCGTGTGTGGCGGCAACCAGGTGAGGAGGACAAAGACAAGTGTGTCTTGCCTACAGTCAAGCATGGTGGTGGGAGTGTCATGGTCTGGGCTGCCGGCACTGGGGAGCTACAGTTCATTGAGGGATCCATGAATGCCAACATGTACTGTGACATACTGAAGCAGAGCATGATCCCCTCCCTTCAGAGACTGGGCCGCAGGACAGTATTCCAACATGATAACGACCCCAAATACACCTCCAAGATGACCACTGCCTTGCTAAAGAAACTGAGGATAAAGGTGATGGACTGGCCAAGCATTTCTCCAGACCTAAACCCTGTTGAGCATCTGTGGGACATCCTCAAACGGAAGGTGGAGGAGCGCAAGGTCTCTAACATCCACCAGCTCAGTGATGTCATCATGGAGGAGTGGAAGAGGACTCCAGTGGCAACCTGTGAAGCTCTGGTGAACTCCATGCCCAAGAGGGTTAAGATATTGCTGGAAAATAATGGTGGCCACACAAAATATTGACACTTTGGGCCCAATTTGGACATTTTCACTTAGGGGTGTACTCACTTTTGTTGCCAGCGGTTTAGACATTAATGGCTGTGTGTTGAGTTATTTTGAGGGGACAGCAAATTTACACTGTTATACAAGCTGTACACTCACTACTTTACATGATAGCAAAGTGTCACTTCTACAGTGTTGTCACATGAAAAGATAGAATAAAATATTTACAAAAATGTGAGGGCTGGGGTGTACTCACTTTTGTGAGATACTATATATACACTCACATATATATATATATATATATATATATATATATATATATATATATATACATACATATACACACACAGTATCTCACAAAAGTGAGTACACCCCGGCCCTCACATTTTTGTAAATATTTTATTATATCTTTTCATGTGACAACACTGAAGAAATGACACTTTGCTATCATGTAAAGTAGTGAGTGTACAGCTTGTATAACAGTGTAAATTTGCTGTCCCCTCAAAATAGCTCAACACACAGCCATTAGGCTCCATGCACACTGTATCTGATAAACGACCGTTTTTGGTAGTTTTGGTGTTTTTTTAACAGCCCAAAAACTCCACTTTATGTTATCTTATGTGACCATGCACACATGGACGTTAATTGTCGTTTATCAGCAGTGGGGTTTTTGGGCTGTTATCTGAACGCCCTGAATTGGCGTTCAAAAGTCGTTCTTTTGACCACAAAAAACGCCGGACCCGATAAACGCTGTTAAATGCTCATTAACGCTGGTAAACCGATGTTTATAGGCGTCCGCCGATTTTTGCACTCAATGGAAGCCAATGAAGAAAAAAAAACGCTGCTTACAAAACGCTGCAAAAGAACGTTTTGTAAGCAGTGTCTCCTGCCCGACGCCGAGAGAGCCCAGATAGCGTCCAGTGTGCATGGAGCCTTAATGTCTAAACCACTGGTAACAAGTGAGTACACCCCTAAGTGAAAATGTCCAAATTGGGCCCAAGGTGTCAATGTTTTCCGTGGCCACCATTGCCTTAACCCTCCAGGGCCCTGTGATTCCTCCTGTAAAGTGCTGTGCAGACTGTTGGCACTGCATAAATCCTGTCTGATAATAATAATAGAGTATATGTTACAGGTAATATAAAGCATCCAATAGAATGTGTGATCCCAGCCATTGCCTGTAACATACAGTATAGATGGAATGAATGGTGTTTGTGTGCAGCCATGGCAGGGTATGTACAGGGATGGCCCAGTATGAGCGGAGGCCGCACTAGGCATGCCTGTGTTTAGCTGTCACTATTTGCTTTGCGCTCCAGATCCGGCAGGCTGAAGCGATCCACCCCCAGAGTTTCTCCATCCCTGCTATCACACACAGGAGAGGAAGTAACAGACATCACGGCTTCTCTGCTCATGTTAATAGAGCCTTGCTGTACAGGAGCAGGAGGCTGTCAGCACAGGAGAAAGGGAAGATTTGGCCCATTAGAAGGGAATAGCTCGGTCCCCCCAATCTGCTGCACTGTGGATATGCTGGGGATTGCTTTGTAAGCGCCAAAACAGCTGTTCCAGCCAGAAGACTGCAGAGGGAGACGGATCTGCTGGTGTTCCCCTGGCTGGGATTTTCTATTCTTCCTCGCTGGATTCCCATTTCCATGTATTGCCGAGTCTTCGCTCTCCTTTGGAATAAGCAGGCTTGTCTGCTGAGGTCCCTCCACCCTGCGATCAGCAATGATTTGATGTGAGGCTTGCTAAAGAAGAAGGGAAAAAAAAAAAGAAAAAGGGAAGCACATTGTAGTGACTGCCATTGCAGCAGAGAGGAGCTGGGCTTCCTGCAAGCCAGGGACATGGTGTGCTGCTAAGGCTGTGAATGCAGATCGCTGGGGCTGGAGACGATCACTGAAGCCTGGATGTGTGTGCCTGCCATCTGCAACATGTTGGGGAGAGGGATCGAGGGGCATCTTGATTTGAAAAGCGCCTGATTTTCCTCCACTACCATGCCCACTCCTTGAAGGAAGTCCCACTGCCTGCAATCTGTGCTGGAATACTGGGAACACACACACACCATCTTCTGTGGAATCCTTCAATGAAGTCCATCAGATCCTGAGCTAAGGTGATGCCCCTCCAAGCTGGATTGTCTCCCCTGCTCAACACACATTGGGATTTGTCCTTCTAAACATTCAAAGTGGATATTTGGAGCTTGATTGCTGAAATAAGTCCTTGAACCTCCTCCCCTGCCTTGCCATACATGAACCAGGCCTCATTCAGGAGCAATCTGCATTCACACATCCCTTGGGTCCATCAACACATCCACTTGAATTATCCCCATCTTTGCATTTCAGGTTGCAGAGACAATTTTGTTTTTGTTTTTTTTCTCTGGCAGGATTGCAGTGTTACTTTTTTTTTTTTTTTAATTTAATAGAGTTTTCATATTTATTTTTTTAAACGGATACTGTGCTTTTTGTGTTTTTTTTATTTGTTGACTTGCGTTCCTTGGCTGGGTTGACTTTTACTTCAAGTTTCCACCATGGCGGATCTAGAGGCGGTTTTGGCTGATGTCAGCTACCTGATGGCAATGGAGAAGAGTAAATCCACTCCTGCGGCCAGGGCTAGCAAGAAGATCGTACTGCCTGAACCCAGGTAAAGAAAAGAGAGAAATAAATGAAGGCCGCTCTAACACAAGTTGGGGGTGCCTTGTATTTGTAGATGACACATGTTGAGTTTACCTGTAAAAAGGATGCTTTCTGTAGTATTTGTTCTGCAATAAATGGATCAGGCCTTTATGGACCTAGAGAAAGAATTTGCTAGGCATGTGCTGCCTCATGGCAAGTAATATGAGCTTACAATTCATTCTTCTTTATTGTAAAGGGAAGACCTTAAGCTTGCCATATTGCGTCCGCTTACTGATGAACCAGACAAAATTTGCCAGGTGGGTTGACTTGTCAGCACCCTCCTGCCTGACATCTGTCAATTAAAAAAAATCTAAAGAGCTGGACAGGAAATTGTCAGCTGAACAGCGGCGGCATCCAATCAGATGCAGCCATTGTTCGGGTATTCTGACAGCTGCTGGTACCGGCTGCCAATGCAATAGCTACAGCAGGAAACTCCTTCATCTTTGCTGTATAGTGTGAATGGGGGAATTGGTTAGATTTTTTTTTTCATTGAGACTGCAGGCTGAGCTAACTGTGGGGCTGATTTACTAAAACTGGAGAGTGCAAAGTCTGGTGCAGCTGTGCATGGTAGCCAATTAGCTTCTAACTTCAGTTTGTTCAAATATGCTTTGACAAACAAAATCTGGAAGCTGATTGGTTTCTATGCAGAAATGCACCAGATTTTGCACTCTCCAGTTTTAGTAAATCAACCCTGTGTGTAGCTAGCTTTATTGCTGTGGGACGACACTGAATTTGACAGATCATGCCCCGAATATTAGTAAAATCCACTCAATACGGCCTGCAAACGTGGCGTCACTTTGTCATGGCCAGTCTGACTTTTAGGTACAAATTCTGAAGGGCAATCAACACTGAGGGCTTGTTCACACCATGTCCGTTAAGTTGTGTTTTTTCTGCACACCACCGCACATGTATGGTGTGAACAGAGAATGAGCAACAATTGCTGTCTATGTGCTCTGTAAACACCATACATGTGCAGTGGTGTGCAAAAAAAATGCAGCTCAACAGATATGGTGTGAACAAGCCATGAATGCTGGGAAAGAAGAAATTCTCTAAGGCCTGCATTTACAGTGGCTGCAGGAAAATGAAAAAATTGCGCAGCGATTTTTACCACGATTTATCCATGTTTTGCATTTTCCCATAACGGGTGGTCAAAATGTTCCTATCCTGAATGTGATTCTTCTGCGTTCAGGAGAGGGAGGTTGAAGCTCACCTAAACGTGACCGCTCCTAAACTGTGCTAACAGCCTTACGGGGCTGATTTACTAAATGAAAATTCACTGTGCACTGCAAGTTCACTAGGAAATGCACTGCAAGTGCAATTGGAAGTGCAATCGCTGTAGATCTGAGGGGGACATGCAAGGAAAATAAAAACTGCATTTTTGCATGCACGTGATTGGATGATAGAAATCAGCAGAGCTTCCCCTCAGATCTACAGCAACTGAACACTTGTAGTGCACAGTGGATTTTCCTTTAGTAAATCAACCCCTATGTGTACATTGACACATAGGCGTTTAAGAGCTGCTAGTGTACATGAAGCCTAAAGGCCTGTACACACGATGTAATATTCGTACTGTAATTTTCGCTTGACCGATTGTCCAAAAATCCGTTAGTATGGTCCTTTCAACAGTCGATTCTGACTTTTTGGACGAAAAAAATCCTGTTGTGCAAACTATAAAATTGTTGTCGTACACTCATCGTCCGATTTTCATTATATGGCTTTCGTCCGAAAAAAATCTAAAGCGCAAGACTACACATGCTCAAAAATGAAAAAAAAAAACATACAAGACTATTCAACACATTATGTCACTTCTGAAGCTGTATTGAAGCTGTCGTACGAGAATTTTCGCATAGTGAGTAACCTCTTCACATTCGACATGAAACAAGCATGCAACAAAAAACGAATGTTAGGTCATCTGAAAATCTAAGCGTGTGTACGAGGCTTTAGGTCCCATTCACACTTCCCGATTCGGGGTACAATCGCTGCGATTCTGCCTGCAATCCAAATTGCGTGGCAATGTGCTGCGTGTGTTTGGGTGCCATCATACTTTAATGGCACCCCAAACACAATGAGATTCTGACGCAATTGTCGCTCAACAGGATTGTGTGGCAGTTCTACCAAAACACATCTTTAAAAATTGCATGGAGCTTATCACCCCAAAAAAAAGGAGCAGAAGCTTCTTATTGGGCAACAAACACACGTAGAGCACCCTATTGGAGTGAATAAGCTGCCCTATGCGACAAGCAGGATCGCGTGAAAATTGCATGTCAAAAACCGCGTAATGGGGAATGCTTGATCCCACTAGGCGATAATGTGAACGGGGCCTAATTGTCCTTGCAATACCCCGGCACGCTTGAAAATATGGAATGTTTGTCTGATCTTAAAGGAAATTTGTCATGAGAAAAACATACAGGCTGCCATTGTTGGGCTTCTGCTTCCCCTTTTTTTTTTTTTGTTTTCAATGTTGGTTGCTTGGCTGTCTTGGTGAACCTGTGCTTCAATACTTTTGAGGTTGATTTACTAAAGGCAAATATCCTGTGCACTGCAAGTGCAGTTGCTCTAGATCTGAGGGGAAGCTCTTCTTATTTATGTCATCCAATCATGTGCAAGCAAAAATGCTTTACCTCATTTACTAAGCTCTGCAGCAAGTGAACAGTATATTTGCCTTTAGTAAATCAAACCCCCTTGAGTCCCTGATCTAAAGCATGCAGACAAGGACTTCTGGTCTGTATACATGTTCCAGATCAACGGACCAAAAGTTGAAGCCAAAGGATTAGTATGACATCCAAGCTCCTAGCATTTTACAGGGAAATGATCAATATAATATTTCTCTTATTACAGTTTTACTTTAAGTGTTTTTCACTGTGCTGCTCCTTTCACTAGCCGGCGTGTAACAGAAAACAAAAATGTGTAGTCTGCCTTGGAAGCCATGTGATGAAAAATTAATTTGGAACAGTTGCCTGCTGGCTCTGTTAATGGACAGATTTTCGGAGAACGGTTAGGTTCTTCTAATCGAATCTATCTGCCAGTGTATAGCTGACTTGGTTCCTGTCCAGTAGGTCTGTCACACACAGGTGGTTCCACAGCATGGATTCCCGGTTACTTGTGAATAGAAGGCCTGGAGAAAGAGGCTGCGTTGATCCCTTCACTGTCTAATGAAAATATTGGCCTGACCATGATTTGTGAATAAGGCTCGTGCTGTGCCTATACTCTGCACTCAGCTTTCGTCCTGCCCCGATGATGTATGGGTCAATACACCCACATCTGAGCGTGAGTTACACATTTGTTATTTGGTTAAACCACCTCTATCTGAAGGGAATACCAATTTCTCCGCTTAGATCGGAGCCTGCAGAATGGAGACATTTCTGGCTGTAGTCAGCTGCTGTGACATCATACTAGTCATGGCAGCCAATAGGTATTTGTGGTCCCTTCTTGGTTACAATGTAATGTACAGGTGCCTAGTCCTCACCACCACTATCTCATCAGACATTGTACTCCATTTCATAGCTCAGCTTTGACATGCATTGTTTGAAAACATGTCCTTGCTGTCAGAAAAATCTCTTAAAATAGATATTTCCTGAAGCTCAAGCGGCCCAGGGATCCTCAAACTTAAGGCCCTCCAGCTGTTGCGGAACTACACATCCCATGAAGCATTGCAAAACTCTGACATTCACAGACATGACTAGGCATGATGGGAATTGTAGTTCCTGAACAACTGGAGGGCCATAGTTTGAGGACCCCTGCGGTAGTGGATAAATGAATAGGTGATCTTTTCAAGGTAAATGGTTTCTGGCTTATTCCATGAGCATACAATGTAATGGTTGCCATCTATACCGTACACCTGCCATTGTAATGTTTTCAAAACATGTTTGGTGATTTTAAAATGGATCTGTCACCCCATTTCTTTCGTCAAAAACTGTGCCCGATAAATCACCCTCAGAATATGCAGAGTTGTGAGGCCTGTGATTCAGCCCATTGAAAATTAGCCCATGCCAAACTGAAACAGATTGTTGGCGGAGTATTTTTTGAAGCACTTAACAGAAAAAAAAGCCTCTCTGGCAGATTTTTTTTTGATCTTGTGCTCTGGAGATGAAAGAACGGTTAGCCTAGGAACCGCTACTTCCTGTTGGCTTATCTGTCATGCTATATACTGCCTGCTTTGGCCTTCTGTCCTAGGTTCTTCATTTTCAGTTTTAACCTTTTTTCTAGGTCTGTTCTATTATATATATATCTGCTGTATAGTAGCAGAGCAACATGTGTTTTTCATGAAATGTAATTATACAAAATTAATAATTTGTTCTATGCTAGCATGTGTGGAGCAGCTATGAGTAACACGTGGCCTTACTATAGGAACTAGAACTCCTTTGCTGTTTGTCAACATCTAAAAGAACCAGCCATATAGGCAGCAAATGAAAGGTTACTTTTTTTTTGTTTTGTATTTTTCAAATTTGTAAATTTGTTACTTTTATACATCCGACTAAGGCCTCATGCACACAGGACGTTTTTTGGACATTTTTACAGCAGCTGTTTTTAGTTTCAGATGTTTTTTCCAACAGTCAAACTCTCCATCATGTTATCCTATGTGTCCCTGCACATGCAGGCTGTTATCAACAGTTTTTGGCTGGGGCGTTTTTTAGCTGTAAAAAAAACGCCAATGCTAGTGGGTTCTGAGAGGAGTTCTTCAGCTGTAAAATGTCAAAAAACGCAGATAAACGCTCAAGCGCGTCTCACCAGCTGTTCTCAACGTTTTTTGATCCCATAGGGAAAAAAAAGCTGAAAAATGCTAAAAAAATCACTATTGCAAAAAAACTCACTGCAAAGCCACTGGCGTTTTTTATAACGTCCAGTGTGCATAGGCCTGTGTCCATCAAATGTGTCCACACATGCGATCTCAGCCATATAGATAATATGTCTGAAATCGCATCGCATTCAGAACAAACTCACACAGGACCCTTTTTTTCCACAGCAGCAGAATTGGATCGCATGGGTGTTCACACCCATGCGTTCCGATTCCTGTGCGAGTTTGCAGTTCACAGTGCGATATGCAAACTGAATTGGGGCTGTCATTAGCTATGTATTGACACTTCCCGCAGTTCGCATATGGCAGTGTGAACTGCCGCTGGGAGACATGCGATGCGGGATTCGCTGGGTTTCCGCATCGCAGCAATGTGAACCGGCCCTTAGGCTCGGTTCACACTGCTGTGGTTGCAAAGTCGTATGACTTCCTTCTGACTTGGATGCTATTTAGGAGCCTGTACAAAGGCCGAAATCGCACCCAAGTGGGAACAAAGTAGTGCAGGAACCTTTTCTTAAGTCTGAGTGACTTGTAGCGTCAGTTAAGACTGCTTTCATAGGGAAACATTTGATATATGATGCGACTTGGATTCCATGTTGCAGCAGTATGAACCGGGCCTAAGGGATCATTATAATGCCTATTTGAAGTGGTCATTCCAATTAGATCCATCTTCAATTTTTCAGGTAGCTCTGAATGGAAACTTCATGTGATGCTAGCCATACACCAATTGAAAAATAGTTTGAACGCATTTTCAAAAACCGAACACACTGTCGTGAGCCCAAACAATATTGTCATCATGTAATGTCCGGATTTTGAAGGATAAATCGTTCAATGGACACAAATGAGTCAGTGTCTCTTTTTTTTTTTTTTTTTGCTTCGTCGCATATACGCAGTAACAACAGTTCAATTTTTAACGGGCAAGAAACACATTAGCTTTTCAATTTATTGTCCGTTTGGCTGAAGTTTTCCAAACGTTTGCTTCGATTATTTATTTATTTAGGCTAAAACACGCCACAATAGATTTTTCCATTTTTGCCCATTATCTGAACGAAAAACAAAAGAACTGTCCAAATGACAGATTTTCGAACAGTTTTTTTGTCTAGTGCATGGGCACCATTAGTCTATATTGTAACATATAAATTGCAGTGTAGCTGCATCCTTTCACCATTAGTCTATAGCCAGAAAATGTAAACAGACATACATCTCAGATTACTTCAAGTCTGTCTAGGACTCTAGGTCCAAGAAAAAGATTGAAAAAAGTCTGCATCCCTTTTTTTTTTTTTTTTTCCATTATTTTATTTAAATATATCTATTTTTTTTAAACCTAAATTTGACAGACCTAAGATAGTCGGATGTAAACAGACACATATCCGTTTACATCACCTGCCATTGACCTAACATGGGTTTGTTTTTAAAGTATAAGTTCACTTTTAGAACATGTTTCATGACTCACCCGTCTTTAGGGTGGAACATGTAACACGTTCCAGCTCCTGCAGCTCTCCCCACTCATCCCCCCCAAGGATTTCTTCTTCCCATGCCCACTGTCACAATTTGAAAAGAGCGCAGGCCTGCGGGGCTCTGCCCACACAGCCACATCATTTTTTTACAGTTTCCTGTAAATGAATGCCTACAAATTCCGTCAGCCATTGCGGCCGATGGCTTGTAGTTCTCAATAAGCTACCAGGGTGCTGGTGAGCGCTCTGTTAGTCCATTGATTCTACCTGCTCTCAGGGAACTGCCTGCCCGTATGAGGTACGGACAGACAGCTATGATCAGAGTCTGCAGGATACTGAGACTGTACCCACAGTCTGCTGATCACAGGTGCAATGCTCAGCTGACTTTCCTGCAAAAAAGTGTAATTATTATTCTAATATTTGAAAAGGTGAACTTCTCCTTTATGTTTTAAGTTCCAGGAGGGCAA
>BLSH010335579.1:72075-85247 GCA_018402905.1 Glandirana rugosa
CCCCCCCCCCCCCCCCAAGGATTTCTTCTTCCCATGCCCACTGTCACAATTTGAAAAGAGCGCAGGCCTGCGGGGCTCTGCCCACACAGCCACATCATTTTTTTACAGTTTCCTGTAAATGAATGCCTACAAATTCCGTCAGCCATTGCGGCCGATGGCTTGTAGTTCTCAATAAGCTACCAGGGTGCTGGTGAGCGCTCTGTTAGTCCATTGATTCTACCTGCTCTCAGGGAACTGCCTGCCCGTATGAGGTACGGACAGACAGCTATGATCAGAGTCTGCAGGATACTGAGACTGTACCCACAGTCTGCTGATCACAGGTGCAATGCTCAGCTGACTTTCCTGCAAAAAAGTGTAATTATTATTCTAATATTTGAAAAGGTGAACTTCTCCTTTATGTTTTAAGTTCCAGGAGGGCAAAATAGCCAGGAAAGTAACATCTGTACCGTTCAGCTTTGATTCAGCAGGGAATCTGTTCATAGATCCCCCGCTGATTACAACATGTCGTCATGTATAGGACACTTTCATAGCATTTGCAAAGCTTACAGTCATTTTCAGGTAGCTCTGCTAAAGCTTTTGGGGCTCATTCACACCAACCTGCACCACTAAAATTTGTGCACATGTAAGTTGTTTTGGGGCAGTAAGTAGTGGTACGATTCATGGTTACAACAAATGATTTTTTTTACTTGGCTCCACTTTTGTGCAAAAATTGTAAAAAAAAATAAATAAATAAAAATACAATTGCTACACAAGTCATATTGTCATTGAATCCTACCTTGCTTTTCAGTCTGCAGTGCTGTAATGTTCTGTAAAATGCAATGCAACACAAATGATGTACAGCAGGGGTAAGCAATTAGCGGACCTCCAGCTGTTGCTACAAGTCCCATCATGCCTTTGCCTTGCCATGTTTGTGGCTGTCAGAGTCTTGCTATGCCTCATGGGACTTGTAGTTCTGCAACATCTGGAGGTCCGCTAATTGCATATCCCTGATGTACAGAATGCTCCCCAGAAATGTAATTTCCTGCTTGTGTGATTGGCTTACTGAATTTCTCAGAAGTCTTCACTAAAATACAAGTCAGATTTTGGGCATCCCCTGCAACAAAAATGTCATTTTTGATTAGATGCTCCCAAAGGGAAGTCACGTCAAAAGGTATGCAGACCCTGCCACTTTCCACATTAGAACCCTGCAACTGCTGCAGCTGATTGATGATTATAAAACCATTCCCATCTACATTCACTTTGCACATGGACACAGGCAAAGAGCTATTCCTCGCAGGAACAAAGAGAATAGGTAGGCATCTGCCTAAGGTTGTTAAAATCCCTGCAATGTACATAGATCACCCAAAGGGGACTATTTTTTTTTCCAACAAAAGGAGTTACTCTATAGAGACTCTGTGGCATTGTCTATGCAGGGCAAAGTGACCGTGTCCTTACAAAAAATATCCTCTGGCTTCTGCGCTCCCAGGCAGCTTGTTGCTCCTCTACAACTGGCTGGGAATACCTGGCACTTTGTAGGTGTATATGATTGTTAGGCCCGAGCACTGTCACATGACATCTGTGTGGGTGTTGATGTTACTGCTTTCCCAGGTGGCCAACACAGCCAATTTCAGTAGTGGCAGTGAAGGAGCAGCGAGGGAGTTCATGTAAGTTGAGTTGGTGGAGGGGGGTTGCCCTTTTCAGAGACCTTGCCACTTTGCCCTACATGGGAACTTCCAAAAGACAGATTCAGTGATGGCAGCCTCTGGGATGCCAATTCTAAACAAGCTGTTAGTGGGCTTCAGTAAGCATCAGCATTATCAGAAGCATGTTGAAAGCCTGCTAATAACTTGTTTAAAGTGATAGCACTCCTATTAGGATTTGTGTTTACATTTCCACACTGGAGTGGAATGGTGCTTTAGGCTTCAACAAAGTTGCTCAAAGCTGGTCAATACGTTTCTTGCTGTACGCATTGCTTTTTTTGCAAACCCTTATTTATAAGGCCTAAAGACTACATTGCTGTGTGTGTATATATATATATATATATATATATATATATATATATATATATATAAAAATTTTTATAACAGCAGCATTGCAGAGTTGGATTTATAGCACATATAAACATCCTATTGGTGTTTTTGTTGCTAAGAAAACATGAACAGTGCTGCAATAATTTCAATCTCCGTTCCTGAGCAGCTGACTTTCCCCAGAATTTGATGCTAAGTAACTACAATATCCCCAACCTCAGTAGTTCCTTATATTATCCAAGGCAACTGTTGATAATTGTGACATACTAGCGATTTCAAGCTGCTTGTAGCCAGGTATGAATCAACAGAGAAAACCATCGGGGAGATTTGTAGCTGCTACAGATAATTGCTACAAAGTTGCTGGTGTGATATGGCCCTGAAACTATATGTTCTTACAAGGAAAAATAACTGATTTGTGTTAAAGGAGGGACCATAAGGCCTCATACAAACGGGCGTACATTAAAAAATAAGCAAAACGTCGGCCCCGATGTCAGGGAAAAATCTGCATTTTTTTTTTCATTGTTATGCATCGGCGTTAGTGAGCGTTGCCATCAATAGGCGTTTTTTTTTTTTTTTTTTTTTTTTTTTTACCTCTGCTATTTTTCAACCTAAAAATGTCAGCGTCAAAAACGCTGGTTAACACCAGCATGGCATTGGTAAGCGTTTTGAGGCGTCAAAAATACCAAAATGTTACAGCCTTGGAACACGCTGGCCGTGGGTTCTACTTTCAGCTCACAAATGCCGACGCCCTCTACAGCTCAAAAAGTCAGCGTTTTTATGGGGCCATTGACTAACATGGAGAGCTGCAAAACCCGCCAAAAAACGTGGTGTCAAAAACATCAGTGTGTATGAGGTCTAAGCGTGTATTTGTTTTCTTTGGATGTGTCCTCCCGCCTGATTTGCTCTTACACAGGGCTGTGCATGTCCGCCCCCCCCCCCCCCCCCTCCCCATGCCCTCTCTTTTTCATTTTCCTTAGGCCTTGTTGGTCCTTTTAGGATTGGCAGAAGATAGAGCAAAAGGAATTTGGGACTTATTGATAAAAATAATTGTTATATTTTATTGATATACATTAAAATGCCTAACTGTCCACAAGGGATCAGTTGACTAAATGAGGTAAATAGATAAAACATCATACGTTCCCCATCTTGCAACATATAAAGCTCCCCCTACATCAAAGATCTAGCAGTCTACGACCGTGTGAATAAATCCTTTTAGGATTGAACTTGTTTGTTGGCAGTAGGAGTTTTGTGTTCACCCATAGTGAAAGTACCATGTTTTTGGGGTTCGGAAGAAGGGGGGCATTGTCTGCCATTTGGATCAGACTTGCAGAGGGCTGCTTATGGTCCATTCTAGAAAGCAGACCTGTTACCTTGCTCAGTTTGCGCAAAGTACAGGTTCACATTATAGCAAAGTAGTTATTTTCTATTTTATTTAAGATCTGCCTTGTATCATTTATCTCCCATAATATCCTATGCTACAAGAATAAGCCTAGGGGGGTGGGGTCCCACCACCATGAGGTTTTATTTAAGGGTAAGTTCACTGCTACAGAAAAATCTGTAAGGTGAACTTACACTGGACCCCCCTCCTCATCCCCCCGGTCCTGCTGACCTGGAGCATGGCGATCACCCGCTAGGAGACATCATATAGCCACCTTACCGGTCCAGGGCTTAGAAATTCTCTCGGCTTATTTTCCTAAACGTACCTCGTAGCCCTTCCTGTCAGTGGGGAAGAAGAAGAGGGAAAGCCGCGGGGATTTTAAATCCCCGGACCAGTAAAGCGGTGATCTGATGTGTCAGAGCGGGTGATCGCCGGGCTCCAGGTCAGCGGGACCGGGTGCCATGAGGAGGGATTACAGTGCACAGGTGCTTTAAATCAGTCAATGACTTTGTATTTTGGACAGCTATTTTATCTAAGAGAAATTCCCAAAACATGGCCTGTTGGGGGTACTTTAGTTCAGGGTTGAGAGCCACTGCTCTACACTGAAGCCGGTGCTGGGAGTCGATCATATGACTGGACCAAAGTGCCCTCAGAATAGGTAAGTATAAGCAGCTTCCTTTTATAGGAGATATAGAACAGGAAATAGAAAGGGGATGTGAGCAGTTTAACCTCTTGGAGCTGGCGCCTCCTGGCCCTTTAAGAAGTTTACGACTCTGAGAGGTGGGGCGCAGCTAAAGATCACGTGACCGCTGTGATTGGCTGTCACGGTGGTCACATGGTCCGAAAGCTGTCAGGCGACCGTAACGAAGCGTGTGCGGTGCGCACGCTCTCGGCACAGGTGTATTGGGGGCAATTAATGCGGCCCTTTGGTGCTAAGGACCAGGTGCTGAAAGGCCACATATTTGTGTAGGGCCGTTGCTAAGGGGTTAAGGCTAAGGCTCAGTTCACAAAAATGCGAATTGGATGTGTTTTGAATAGCATCTGATTCACATGATATGTGAAATAACATTGATTTCCATTGAAGCTGTTCACAAATATGCGGTGCATCTGCAGTACGAATGTAAAAAGAATCCTGTGCATTTTCTGAGCACTGTGGTGCAATTCCAGGCTCATTTAAGTCCTATGGGAATGCATCTGAATTGCACACGTGTTCAGAATTTCACCATGGATTGTTCTCCTACTACAGGAGTTGACACTCTTTATCTACTAAGCATTGGCCAGCACTTAATACGCAGCTGTGACAAAAATCCAGTCCTGAGCCTTGCAAATTCGCATCAGAACCGCAAAAAAAACGCACTTGAATCGCTGAACAAATGCTTTTTTTTTTTCGCAGTGCAAACAGGCATACGATTTGCACTGGGCATGTGTGAACCCAGCCTTAGTTCTATCGATCCTGGACTTCCA
Organism: Glandirana rugosa; assembly: GCA_018402905.1. NCBI lineage: Eukaryota > Metazoa > Chordata > Amphibia > Anura > Ranidae > Glandirana > Glandirana rugosa. The sequence goes on from BLSH010335579.1 coordinate 76,924, forward strand.
CTTTAAATAACAGTTAATGTCCAATCAGGAAACGCTTGCACTACACAGTTGCAAGAGTAAATCTAAAGGAAAATATACAATCAGATAGTAATGTCTGTTGTCCGCTTAAAGCCCCTGCACTTCTACTTGCCTGATACTCCGCTCCCCCTTAGTCTCCTCAAATCCAATGCAGGGCTATAGACCCTTCATTAGTCATGATGATGTCAGGACATAGACGGCCCCACACGCAGATCTTTTCACGTTTCACAAAATACAAATGGTTCTATGAATAGACGAGAAAGAGGAGGGGTGGGTAATGCGACTGAAATGTAGGAGACCCGCACATCTCCTGTTGGAGCACCAGAAATATTGCAATAGCTACTGCTTACTGCCATACATCAATGAAGTGTACATTGTAAACCGTCAGAGAATCATGAATTCAGATCTGTAGGCCACATCCAGTTACATAGGTTGAAAAAAAGACACAAGTTCATCCAAAAGACAAATAAACTAGAAGCTTGAATTTTCAGAACCAGACACTGAGATATATGTACTATATATGATACAACAGCTTCTCCTGGCTAGTCTGTACACAGCTAGCTCAGTGGAACTTAGTTTCAGATCTAAGCTTGTTCCCACCGTCAACATCCAAATGAAGCTAAAAGGAGATCACACACTATGTCAACTGTTCTTATGCTCTGTACACACGATACAATGGTCGTATGACCGCTTGTTGGTACGACCAAGTTTTCTAGTCTGCTCATACAACTCCCCTTGTACAACCGTCGTATGTCGGCTGTTCTAATTGCGCATATGAACAATTGATTTTGCATACGACGGCCGTTCGTATGACCTGTTGTATACGATCGTCGTCCCGTGTGTACGAGGCTTTAGAGTGTAAGCTCACAGGAGCAGGGCCCTCTGACCCTCTTGTTTTAAATTGTACTGTTGCTGTAATGTCTCTCTTTATATTGTAAAGTGCTGCGCAAACTGTTGGCCCTATATAAATCCTGTATAATAATAATAATTTATTTACTTAAAGCCGAGTTCCGCCCGGGTGAAAAAAATGAAAAGTCAGCAGCTACAAATACTATAGCTGCTGACTTTTAATAGAAGAACACTTGCCTGTCCAGGGAGCTCGCGATGTCGGCACCCAAAGCTGATCCGTCCTTCGGCTCCTGGTGCAGGCGCCAACATTCCTACTAAGGGAAACAGAAAGTGAAGCCTTACAGCTTAACAGCCTGTTTCCTACTGCGCATGCGCGAGTCGCGCTGTGCTTTCCCAATGGTCCCTGCTGTCTTCTGAGAACTGTGTGTCTCCCAGAAGGCAGTGGGGGCGGGCGGACATTGCCTAGATCGCCGCAATTGTGCGGTGATCTTTCCCCGTAAGTGGGAGCGAATAACTGGATTTGACAAGTATCCGCTCCTTCCCCCTCCCCCCTGCAGAAGTACCATTTTAGGGTGGAACTCTGCTTTAAAGCGTAACTCCACTTTTGTTGAGAAGAAAACATTCCCCTCTGGGTGATCTATGTACATTGCAAGCATAACAAACTTTGTTATTCTGAAGAAATTCCTCTGTGTGCCTCTGTACTAAGTGGTTTCATAATTCACTGTCAGGTGTGCAGCTGCAGAGTACTAATGAGGAAATCTGCTGAGCTGCATCCCTTTAGACGTGCTCCTATTAAAAGTATCTGTCCAAAAATGTCATTTTTGTTGCATAGGATGACTGAAATCTGACTTGTATCTTAGGCAGACTTCTGGAAAAATTGGTGGGCCAATCACACAAGCAGGAAATGTTGTTTCTTGGGAGTGGTCAGTACACATTCTGTGTACAGAACAACTCCAGGTAGCCATATTGCAATGCATTCTCAGATAATTACAGCAGCTGCAGATTAAAAAGGAAAGGTTATTTTTAATAACATTCAGTCACAGTATGACTTGTATCGCAATTGCACATGCTATATTTTATTCTTATTATTTTTTCTTTATTTGCTATTTTTTTTCCCCCCACGAAAGTGGAGTTGCCCTTTAATGTAAAGTTATTACAAGATAAAGCTCCACACCTTTCATGCTATACTCAGCCCTTTGTCGAAGAGCAGCTGATCCAGAGGAAGGCAAAAAAGCGTTAGTCCCCATTCACACTGGTGTGATAGTTCCAAATGACAAGACAAGTTGCACCTCATTGCCTGCAATGGAACTGTTCAAATCTGTGTAACTCATGTCACAGCGACTTTGAAAAAGGCTCCTGCAATACTTTTTTCCCTCTTAAAGTCGCAAGCTGCAGTGAAATTGGATGTACAAATCACACTGATGTGAGGCTTTGAAATTGCGCTGAAGTAGTGCGATTTCAAAGCTGCACTGGTGTGAACCAGGGCTTATGAAGCTTTTCATTTAATCCAGTAGGGGAAAAAAAAATTGTCCTGGACCCCTAAGGCAATTGAATACTCCCTGGATCAGGCTGCTAGCTCATCTCACTTCTGGGTAAGGCGATGTATCATATGTGCCCAGTCCTCTCGTATTCCCCAGATCACGCAGTCAGCCTAAAAAAAGATTGTAACAAAAGCACAGATGAGAATTATTTTTGAATTCAGTTGAAGTGGCCCATTATACCCAGACAAAATGGTTTATCTTACATTATACACACCACCAAAAACTGTTATTTCAGCGGCTGCAGCATAGGGAACATGTAACATGTTCCCAAAGGTGAACTTATCCTTCAAGGTGTAACCCTAAAACTTTAAGAAAGTGCTCTGTGATTCAACCCATTAACATCCACCTCTAACCACTTCAGCCCCGGAAGGATCTCCTGCTTTAGGACCTGAGCACTCTTTGTGATTCGGCACTGCGTCGCTTTAACTGACAATTGCGCGATTGTGTGATGTTGTACCCAAACAAAATTTGGCGTCCTTTTTTCCCCACAAATAGAGCTTTCTTTTGGTGGTATTTGATCCCCTCTGCTTCACTTCTGATCACCGCTATAAGCAAAAAAAAAAGCGTCAATTTTGAAAAAAAACAATATTTCTTACTTTTGGATAAAATACATATTAAAAAAACAAATTTATTCGTCAGTTTTGGCCGATATATGTTCTTCCCCATATTTGTGGTAAAAAAAATTGCGATCCGCGTTTGGTTTGCGCAAAAGTTGCCACGTTTACAAACCATGAGAATTTATGGCAATTTTACTATTATAAATATTTTTTTCTTTTTAATAGTAATGGCGGTGATCTGTGATTTTTATCGGGACTGTGATATTGCATTGGACATGTTGGACATTTTTTTTTTTTTTTACACTTTTTTTGGGACCATTGACATTTATACAGTGTTCAGAAATTTAAATAGCCACTGATTACTGTTACAAAATGTTGGCACCGAACCAATTGCTTTTTGTGTTACTCGGAAAATGCACAACTGCTACCTGCATTTGGGGAACCATCAAGAAATAATGGCACCACAAGTGCATTTTTTGCTTGTTTGCAGAAACACGGGCAGGAACGTTTCTGCTATGCCTAGGTGTGATCAGGGCTTTAAGCTGAACACCAGCTATCCCTTGCTTCTCAATGTTGCACCGTTGTACAGGCTCCTGTACAGAAATTGCTTACTTGATTTCACTGCACACTTCTCATAATGCATTAGATACTGCAGCAAATCAGCGCTCACCTTATTTCCTTGCTGGAGAATGTGCACAGGGGTAGTAGTAGTAGGCATTTACTTTTTTTATTTTTTTGGGGATGTTGTGCTGGTGCTAGTGGTGTAAGGGGGGGAGCTAAGTCCCCAATCCTGAAACGCAAGTTACATTATTAGGGTTCATGCACACAGACTATTAGGCATGTTTTATAACTAGCGCAACTATCCCAGCGCTTTTCCACACCCGGGGAAGTGTATCTGCCGCATATAGCCTGCCATACAAGTGAATAAATGCCAATGCGTTTTACATTTTTAATCTTCTGTTACTGCTCCTTCGTCATATTTCCCCAGCCTGAACTTCTGCGTTTGGGAAATATGTCATACGCACACGCACAGGTTAATGGCGATACAGTGACGCACTGGCATTTACAAGAGCATGGTCTTGTACAGCCATTCACTTGTGCGGCAGGCTATAAGCAGCATGTTCAGCTCTGGGAAAGTGCTGGAAGATTTACGATAGGCAATAAAAAAATGGATGCACCCTAACATAGAGGTTTTGTATATTTGCTTAGAGATTAAAATTAAGATATTGTTTTAGCCAACTGTAGCCATAACTGCAAGTTATTTTTGTAGAAAGGTTGTTATTTGTAATATATAATGTGCTCACAGTCATTTCATACTTTGATCTGCAAAAGCAATCACAGCCTGTGTGGCCCCTTTTTAAATATATATTTGTGATCAGTATTTTTTTTTGGTCAAATGAAAGAGAAAATGTATAAGCCTGGAAGTTTTCAGTTTGATGTGGGTGCAGCCTGCTAGTATAACCCATGGGTGTTATATTATGTGGCTGTTTTAGATGCAGAGCCCTTAGCGGAGTCTTTAATGCATTTGTATAATTAAAGGGTAAAATAAGTTAAACTTAATGAATAAAACCCCCTTTTCAAAAACGCTGCATATTTCATTTATTGAACACCTTTTAGGATTTCAGTAACATGATGATGATTTTTTTTTTTTTTTTGCTTATAGAGTGCCTACTATTAAGGTTTTCACTTCATATAAGTAATAGTGCCCATGTATAGATGTACACAAATTTTGTTAGTACTCTTACAATTCATTTAAACATTGCATCATAAGAGTGGATTCACAGCAATGCGCTGTGGTTTGGCAACATTGCAATTGTATGTGCAGTTTACTCGCTTTTAGGTGCGCTCCCATTGAATTCTATTAGACCGTGTGTTTTCATGAAAGTGTATCAAAGTCCTGCATGCTACATCTTTGATGCGCTTTCAGAAAGTGCATGGTCTAATGGAAGCCAATGGTAGCACTTCTAAAACCACAGGTAAACGGCACATATAGTTGTGCTACGGCCAAACCATAGTGCACCGGTGTGAACCTGCGTTTATTCTACAAAGTTTTTCTAAAATGGCTTGGACAGATTTGTCGGTACCCCAAAAGAGATTATAAATAATTGGATCAGATATTTTAAACTGTCAGGGCCGGTTCACACCAGAATGAGGTGCAAAAGATTACCTGGCTTACAAATAAAAGTAAACAAATGGCAGGGATGCTGGTGATATCGTGGTCCCATTGTGACCATGGCAATGACCATATTGGGATAATAATGTCACCGGCATCCCCACTTCTCCACCTGTTGATCATGGAATCTCCTGGCTGGTGGCTGAATGAGCAATTCCTATTACTGATATCAACAACGGGGGACTATTTCTTCTATTGACACCAACGGTGGAGCACTATTCCTCCCATTCACATTAATGATAAAGCACTATTCCTCCCACTGATACCCATGATTGGGCACTATTCCTCTCACTGACGCCCATGATGGGGCACAATTCCTCCCACTGACACCAATGATGGAGCACTATTCCTCCCACTGACACCAATGATGGGGCACTGTTCTTCCCACTGACACCAATGATGGGGCACTATTCTTCCCACTGACACCAATGATGGGGCACTGTTCTTCCCACTGACACCAATGATGGGGCACTGTTCTTCCCACTGACACCAATGATGGGGCACTGTTCTTCCCACTGACACCAATGATGAAGCACTATTCTTCCCACTGACACCCATGATGGGACACTATTCCTTCCACTGATACCAATGATGGGTCACTATATTTCTCACTGGCACCAATGATGGAACACTGTTCCTCCCACTGACACCAATGACGAAGCACTATTCTTCCCACTGACACCAATGATGGGGCACTATTCTTCCTATTGACACCAATGATGGGACACTATTCCTTCCACTGATACCAATGATGGGGCGCTATTCTTCCCACTGACACCAGTGATGGGGCACTATTTTTCCCACTGACACCAATGATGGGGCACTATTCCTCCCACTGACACCAATGATGAAGCACTAATCTTCCCACCGATACCCCTGATGGAACACTATTCCTTCCACTGATACCAATGATGGGTCACTATATTTCTCACTGGCACCAATGATGGAACACCGTTCCTCCCACTGACACCAATGATGAAGCACTATTCTTCCCACTGACACCAATGATGGGGCACTATTCTTCCTATTGACACCAATGATGGGGCACTATATTTCTCACTGGCACCAATGATGGAACTCTATTGCTTCCACTGACACCAATGATGAAGCACTATTCTTCCCACTGACACCAGCGATGGGGCACTATTCCTCCCCCTAATGCCAAATATGCACTGTTTACTTCCACCAATGCCAGGACGATTTTTACTCACAATGGCCATAGTCTGGCCCCCCTAAAGTCCAAAAGTACAGTAAACTGCCCCTTTGTTTAGAAAGTTTGGAGACCCCTGATCTATTACTATGAAGCTGTTAGTCACACAGCTGGCAGTTTCCTAGCTAACAAGGGGCTGAACATACACTGAGGATGTAGTGATATGGACACTCCAGCCATAGTATTGCCCCCTTCCATGCGAGAAATTCATGTACTTATTCTTGGCAGATCCATAAATCTGTTAACCAAAACAACATTTGTAGTATGGAGGACTGAGGAAATTCTAAAGAGTGTTTAAGACACTTTTTTAAATTCCCAGCTTCTATTACTTATATATTTTACTACTTTCTTCTCTGTAGGGTATACAACATTTTGTTTGTGATTAATACTGGTTCCACTTGATTTTTTTATACAGTAATTTCCAATATCTACCTATCTTTACCTCAAACAATTATGGGCTGGAGAGGTGCCTGAAAAGTCAGAGAGCACATATTTATTTTAATCTAATGGTGTGTTCCCAAGGGGGCAGTTATGTGTGAAGCACCCATGTAATAAGGAGGAGCACATTGGAATCATTGATTGTGGTGTCTGCATATAATTGTGTGGCTATAGTACTTATAGAGAATCTGTCATATGAGCCATTCGCTCAGTGCTAGGCTCACCCCATAAGCTTTCTACATCCCATGGGGAGAAAGCTGAGTGTTTTATGCAAAGGCAAGTACTCTGAAAAACCTAGTGACCGCATGCTTCATATGCATGTGGTTGCTAGAAGCAAGCAACTCATAGTTTTCCCTTTTTTATAGACTGTTGGCATAGGGCCGTTTACATTTTTGGGAACTTCCACATTTTTTTCAAAGCAATATAGTCCTTGGGGACTAAAATGTGAGCGTTGTCATGCTCTTGTTAAACCTATTCTACTATTTTGGTTTATCAGCTATATTCTGAGGAAAATTTATATTCTGACATTTAGACCGTTCTCTCCGAGCGACTGTTTGGGATGAATCTATGAAGGAAACTTTTTTTTTTTTTTTTTTGTCTGCAGCTGTAAACATACAGTAGCATGACTGGGCATTAGCTGCTACTTGTTTATAAGCACACACTGCTTTATCATGGAATATATACCTTCTTTTCAGGGTAGATACAGCGCCTTGCGAAAGTATTCGGCCCCCTTTGAACTTTGCGACCTTTTGCCACATTTCAGGCTTCAAACATAAAGATATAAAACTGTAATTTTTTGTGAAGAATCAACAACAAGTGGGACACAATCATGAAGTGGAACAAAATTTATTGGATATTTCAAACTTTTTTAACAAATAAAAAACTGAAAAATTGGGCGTGCAAAATTATTCAGCCCCTTTACTTTCAGTGCAGCAAACTCTCTCCAGAAGTTCAGTGAGGATCTCTGAATGATCCAATGTTGACCTCAATGACTAATGATGATAAATAGAATACACCTGTGTGTAATCAAGTCTTTGTATAAATGCACCTGCACCGTGATAGTCTCAGAGGTCCGTTTTAAAGCACAGAGAGCATCATGAAGAACAAGGAACACACCAGGCAGGTCTGAGATACTGTTGTGGAGAAGTTTAAAGCCGGATTTGGATACAAAAAGATTTCCCAAGCTTTAAACATCCCAAGGAGCACTGTGCAAGCGATAATATTGAAATGGAAGGAGTATCAGACCACTGCAAATCTACCAAGACCTGGCCGTCCCTTTAAACTTTCAGCTCATACAAGGAGAAGACTGATCAGAGATGCAGCCAAGAGGCCCATGATCACTCTGGATGAACTGCAGAGATCTACAGCTGAGGTAGGAGACTCTGTCCATAGGACAACAATCAGTCGTATACTGCACAAATCTGGCCTTTATGGAAGAGTGGCAAGAAGAAAGCCATTTCTTAAAGATATCCATAAAAAGTGTCGTTTAAAGTTTGCCACAAGCCACCTGGGAGACACACCAAACATGTGGAAGAAGG
>BLSH010335579.1:85568-105912 GCA_018402905.1 Glandirana rugosa
ACACATAATTTTTTGTGTTTGTGTGTGTGTGTGTGTGTGTGTGTGTGTGGTTTTAGTTTGTTTCTTCGGTTACGAGTTTACGTTTGGATCGTTTCTGGAAGTTAAGGGTTTGATAAGTGTGACGGGTTGTATGTCACGGAACGCTTTCATAAGCCGGGGGAACTTGAAACGCTGGAAAACCGTGTAAAGTCCGAAGTTTGTATTTCTATATTTTGACATTAAAAAACACTTCTTAGTCGTTGTTCACCCTGTGTTAGTACTTCACCTTGCTTTAAATAACCTATAAAGTTTGAAAAAATTGTTTATTTTTTGACTTTTTAAGTTTGAAATATCCAATAAATTTCGTTCCACTTCATGATTGTGTCCCACTTGTTGCTGATTCTTCACAAAAAATTACAGTTTTATATCTTTATGTTTGAAGCCTGAAATGTGCCAAAAGGTCGCAAAGTTCAAGGGGGCCGAATACTTTCGCAAGGCACTGTATGTTGGGCAGTGTGAATAGTTTGGGAATTGAAGGTCTTTGCTAGGTTTGCATTTGAGCATTGGCTTCTTTGTTTGATTTTGGTGTGTGTGTGTGTGTGTGTGTGTGTGTGTTTGTGTTTTTTAATACACATTTTTATGTGTGCTCCTATTAGTCTATGGGGCCAAAAACTTGTCCCCTATCTCGTGAAGAAACGCCTGTGCTTTGATACAACAAGCGGCAGCACATTGTTTAGATGTGAACAGGCCCCATCGTTTAAAATGGAAATCTGATGTCAAGTACAGACGTGCTTCGGGAAATGTGCTTCAAATTGTTAGGCCTCAGGTGTGAATGGAGCCTTTCGCTGCTTTCTCACTGCTCCTGTAGCAAAAATGCAGTAAAAATACATATGCATTTATGGGCAGATGTTTTTGCTGCAGTTGGATAAATCCAGTCACCCAAAAATGTTCATCCCCTCCTTTGCACAAGCCCACTGCGTGATGTCCATTTCCCATACATTTCTCTGGGGAAGTGTCCGAAGATTAGAGATGCTTGGGAGCTGGCTTATAGAAATCCATGGGAAGCTGCTGTGCAAGCATGACCAGCGCACAACTTGTGTAAAGGTTCTAATTTAAACATCAGAGGCTGCAGGGACAATTGTGAGGGAGGGAGGACACTTTGAAATGCACTTATCGTTTAATTACCCGGTGATCCTGACTTGAAGGCATTTTTCAGGCACATACTGTGATTGGGCGACAGCACTCTGTCCCTATCTCTTAACTGTTTTGCTGCAATGTCATTAGGTTACATGCTCTCCCAAAGGAGACTACATTCTATAGGATTGTTCCACCATTGTCACCTTCCAACAGGTCATATGCAGCAGTTGCTAAAAAGCATGCATGTAGACAGGAAGAGATAGAGAGGGATACAGACACACACCAAAATTTGGCCCATTTCCCACTGAACTGGCTGAATTTCAGTACATGTATACCCTGCTTAGGAGGACTGGCCATAGATGGCTGGATTTCCATGCTATTCTTGCTGAATTGGCCAAAATTTGAACTTTGACTAGCCTTACAAGCACAAAAGTCAAGCCAGGTGGAGATCAGAGGTAATCAGGTGTAAACAGACTTATGTCCATTTACACCCACCAGTCGATAGGCAGGAATGGACCATCTAATTAGGTCTGCTTGAAAAACCAACAGACGGACCTTATTGGAATACCCGTATGAACGGAACCTTAGCGTGAATGGGGGAATCAATTCGATTTTTTTTCTTTTGTTCAGCCTGTTGACTAAACAAGAGATAAGTCGTGTGTGCCTAGCTTTAGGCTTCGTTCACTCTGGATTTTCCTCACCGCTGGCAAGAATCCACTGTACTCCTGTGGCTGGATTCAGAGGTAAATGCAGACAGTTGTTTCTGCGTAGACTTTGCAAAGCAATGACACTGACAATGGCCACCGCTGAATGCACAAGGAGCCATCACCTGCAGTTAGGGACAGATGATCGCCCCTGGATGCAGACCGCTTGGAGGTTATTTACTAAAACTGCATGGTACAAAATCTATCTGGTGCAGCTCTGCAGAGAAACCAATCGCTTTCCAGGTTTAAGAGCCGGTTCACACTGAGGCGACTTGTCAGGCAACTCAAGCCGCCTGACAAGTCGTCCCCATGCAGTGCAATGGAACCATTCTAATAGGAGCGACTCAGGTCGCTCCGACTTAGAAAAAGGTTCCTGCACTATTTTCGGGGCGACCTCAGCGTGACTTGCATTGACTTCTATGTAAAGAAGTCTCCTTGCAAGCCACGCTGAGATCGCATCGAGTGGGGCGACTTGCTTTGCCCTGCAAGTCGCCCCGCTCCAGTGTGAACCGGCTCTTATTGTCAAAGCTTAATTGAACAAGCTGTAGTTAGAAGCTAATTGGCTACCATGTACAGCTGCACCAGATTCTGAGTGCACCAATTTTAATAAATCTCTCACAAACAAAAGAGAATAGCCCTGTGAACCTTGCTCAATAACCCATATAGATGGGGAGGAGTACTTGCCTCAATATAAGAGGAGGGTGATCATCTAACATTAAGTCTATCAAAAAACAAAAAAGGAACATGATCTACACACCTTATTGAGTACAACTTCAAGATAATTTATTGAAAAAAAATCTTCTAAAAACAGCATCATGTCAAAAATGTCCTCCCTAACTCCCACAACGCCAAATCCCCCACACATCACAATACCAAACCTCAGTCCTTCCTATACCACCGACCAATTCCCCTCCCAATCCAATACCCTAAGTGTTCTATACGCACCCTATGTAGGAGCTGATGGATCCTCCCAGTATGGGGTCTCCCCTCCCTGTAATAATGCACCTGCACTGCAAGAACTGCCGACGAGAGCACCTCGAGGGGCCAGCACCCCTCCTTAAAACCTCTCTGGGTGAAAGGAGTGCTGAAGTCCTCAGGGACAAACCAAAAACTCAGATCTGGAACAATGATCCTAAATTGCTTAAAAACAAAGGATAAAGAACAGTCCAAGGGCCATAATTCCACTGAAAAAATCCTGCTGAAATGATAAAAGGATAAGGTTGACGATGAAGGTATGCACAATGGAATAGCCTTAAATTCCTACATGAACATATAGACATCTAGGATAAATATCACATACGAGATGTTAAGATTACTGCTGGATTAAAAATGTACTCAACGTTGTTAGAGCTGACATAGGGATTGCTCAGGCGGTCCATGATGTGAGATACAACCTGCAGCTTGGGGATGGTCCCATAGATATTTGTAACTAATCCCTGAATCAACTACAGCTGATATGATCTCTATATGTACATCTGGGGTCTATATGGTATATGTTACTCAGTCCTGCAGCAGAGTCAGTTCTGTTATCCAGCAGCCACCAGCATAGGTGGTATTGCTCACAGCTCAAAGCACACTCCTAGGGCTCAATCCCTGCTGATGTGCTGATAATGCAATCAATGATGACACAGAGTCCAAACATTCCAGATAGCCCTCATGCTGGTAATTGGTGCACAAGTGAAGGATAGGCAAAAAAATGGAGCTGGTGATTAAATCGATGAATTGCAATCAAAAGCAACACGTGTGGTGACACAGGGAGGCGGGGGACCCATCCTTCCATCAAAGTAAGTTTAGTAAATCCCCCCCACCCCCCTTGTGCCAGGGGGCAAATAACCTGTTCCTAAGTGCAGGCAATCGATCCATGTGCGATCACTTGCCAACACCCTTGGACAGCTGTCATTGCTTCGTATAGGCTGAGCAGCCGCAGCCGTCCTATTTAAAATCAATGGCAGTTATACTCTGGAATCTTGCTGCAGCTGTGAGTAAAATCCTGTGTGTATGAGGCCTAACGCCCCTTCACGATCAGAAAATCATACAAAAAATAATGTTTTCAAAGTGATCGTCCTATAATCTGATCGTTAGTACACACCTTTCGAGACCCCATCATGACGAATCATGTGAAAATTCAATGGTGCTGTGCAGTTCTTCTTCGGAAATACAATATAAATACACTACAACACATTACATCACTTCCAATTTTTTTTTTTTATTCTGTTGTAAGAGAATTTTCTTAACTTCAGTAAATTCTTCATTTTGGATATGAGGTTAGCATGCAAAAAAAAAACGGATCATTCGTCCAATAATCTCATCATGTGTATCCGGCATTACAGGTCTACAAGATGATGGCCGAAAAGCAAAGCCTATTGTTATTGGTTCAGCTTGGTAATAACGCTTGTATTTATTTAGTGTCAGACTCCATCTTCATCATCGTTGTCCTGTCCTGCTTTTTTAAGATGGACCGTAGACTAAGCACTAATCCAGGCCTAGCTTTTCTGCTATTTGTATGTTATTTCAGGCAAAAAAAACAATACATTCCCTAAATGTCAACAAGCTACACCCTTGGCCCGCTTGTGGTTTTTGATTCTTTGCATAATTTTATTCATTCAAAGCACTTGGAAATCCTGAACAAAGATATATTTGACATGGCAGTTTAGAGTTTTTGCTTAACAGCTTTAAACAAATAGCCTGCACTAGGCATGCCTGTGTTTAGCTGTCACTATTTGCTTTGTGCTCCAGATCCGGCAGGCTGAAGCGATCCACCCCCAGAGTTTCTCCATCCCTGCTATCACACACAGGAGAGGAAGTAACAGACATCACGGCTTCTCTGCTCATGTTAATAGAGCCTTGCTGTACAGGAGCAGGAGGCTGTCAGCACAGGAGAAAGGGAAGATTTGGCCCATTAGAAGGGAATAGCTCGGTCCCCCCAATCTGCTGCACTGTGGATATGCTGGGGATTGCTTTGTAAGCGCCAAAACAGCTGTTCCAGCCAGAAGACTGCAGAGGGAGACGGATCTGGTGTTTACAAAGCCCCCTGCCTGGGATTTTTGAATCTTCCTCGTTGGATTCCCATTTTAATCTAGCCAATGATTTATTATTATTTTTTTAATAAGCAGACTTGGCTGGTGAGGTCTGACGCCTATCTCCTGATTTTATATAAGGGCTTCTAGAAAAAAGGAAGCTCATTGTGGCTGCCATTGCTGCAAAAAAAAAAAAAAGCTGGGCTTCCTGTAGCCAGTGATTTTTCATTTTTGTAAATCTAACGTATGTACATTCATTCCTTGTGTGGAAATGAGCTCTAGGAATTTAGGGCAATATGTCCATTAGTAGAGGAGAGGAGCCTAGTGAACCTGGATGTGTGTTCACTATGACATCTGCAACGTGTTGGGATGACAAATTGAGAAGCATTGTATAGGAAAAGCAGCCTGATTCATCTAGACACTGGGTTGCTGTAGTTAAAAACAATAAAAAAAAAACCTCAAAATATTGTGTATGTGTATATATATACCATACATATACAATACATATATTATGGTGGATAATCAGAAAAGAAACCAAAATGAACTATGGTCTTCTAGCACCATTTACTGATCTTCATTAAAAGCTAATAAAAACAGCACATTTCCACCATTTCAGACCAGGAAAGCGTACTCCTTTTTTTTTAGTTTTGTATTCTACATTTTTATATTTATTGAATCGCCATGAATATATTCACATTATTTTGGACCAATGCTGCAACCTGTTAGTAGAGGTTCTGCAATTCTCAGTTGATTTTGGGGGACTCCTTCTTCTTCGGAGTCATGGCGGACTTAGAGGCAGTACTTGCTGATGTCAGCTATCTGATGGCAATGGAGAAGAGCAAATCCACTCCCGCGGCCAGGGCCAGTAGGAAGATTGTACTGCCTGAACCCAGGTAACACAGGAGGGACTTCTTTGGCACTATATTGTATGTATAGGGCTGGCATCTGCTGTGGTTACACCACCACATTTTAATTCTGGTCTGATTTCTAAAAATTAGAACAAAGGAGTGTGGAGCCCTTAGCAGGAAATAGGATTGTTTTATTTAGTTTTTGCAGCGCGGGTCAGAATGTGAAAGCAGATGCCTGATTGGTTACTATGGCAACAACCTAGTTTTTCCTTTTCTCGGCTTTTTGCAATTGGGTACCTGTGTGTATTGTGTGTGCATGTGCAGCAATGTTTTTCCTTACAAGGACCTTGCTAATTATTTTCAACCGAATATTAGCTCAACTGTTTACCATTTATTTATTCGGCTGGAAAGATTTTTTTTTTTATGTTTTAGTGATATGTACGCGCACTGGGTTTGAGTATGGGTTTTACTGTTAAGGTTTTTTTTCTTTTGTGTGAATATTTGACCGCACAGCCAAGAGGCTTCTAAATGTTGGTGTGTAGAGTCGCTGTCATAGTTGGGTGTGTTGTGCCAGTTTTGTAAGTGCCCGGGGCACTTTGGTTTAGTTTCACTTTTCTGTCAATCCTGCACTATTTTGTTATACAAATGACAACTTCTCACCAGTTTAGCATTTGCTATGTGACGGTGCCAGCGCTAATGAAGTTATAAAGATAATAAAATACCGAGCAGGCAAGTCATTTTAAAATCAACCCCCTTCTGTTGACTCTTCTCGTGCACATTTTTTTTTTTGCCCTCTTGTGATGACGAACTATAGTAAGAAATGCAGGACAAAAAAAAAACAGACACAAAGCTGCAAGCCTAGAAAATATGTACTTGTATTCAAAGGAAGATTTTCTTGCTCGTCCTGTCCTGGACATGCAAAAATCAGAGGTATTCCCCTCTTAACACAGTTGTCATCAGAACAGACGTCCCCGTTGGGAAGATTTCCCTTCACCTCTTGCTCTTGTGACAATAATAAGGCCTCATACACACAGGACGTTTTTTGCTATCTGTCCTAGATGCCTTTCCTCCTGGCAGCAGTGTTTTTGCAGAAAAAAGAAAGCTTGACACGCAGAACGCATTTCAACATTTTTAGGTGCATCAAGTGCTCAGGTGCTCATTAAATTGGGCAGAATCCGCATTCTGACCATTAAAATATATTAACGCTCAAGGGATAAACGCACCTAGCATTAATGTGCATTTAGACGTTTTTACATGTGTCATTCGTTTTGTTTTGGCCAAAAAACTGCTGCTCCTGGATGTGCTGGCTGTGGGGTTTTTTTTTTCTGCATCTAAACCCCTATGTGTGCCTGGACACATAGGCTAACATGCAGGGGTGTTTATGGCAGAAAGGAAAAAAACACCAGATGCCCATAACAGCCACGTTAAAGTGATATTAAAGTCTTGTGTTTATGTTTTTGTTTAAAAATAACAAACATGTTATACTTACCTGCTCTGTGTAATGGTTTTGCACAGAGCAGCCCGGATCTTCCTCTGTTCGGGTCCCTCTCAGGTGCTCCTGGCCCCTCCCTCCTGCCAAGTGCCCCCACAGCAAGTAGCTGCTTTATCTATCCATTCAGACATGGAGCCGTGGCTCTGCCCAGCCCCTTCCCTCTCCTCATTGGCTCACTGACTTTGACAGAGGCGGGAGCCAATGGCGCATGCTGCTGTCTTAGCCAATGAGAAGGTAGAGTCCCAGGACTTCGTGGCTCTCTCTCGCAACATCGCTGGATTGAGATGGGGCTCAGGTAAGTATAAGAGGGGCTGTTGCACACAGAATGTTTTTATTCTAATGTATAAAATGCATTAAGATAAAAAACCTTCTGCCTTTACAGCCACTTTAAAGAGGAAGTAAACCCTGATGGGGTTTACTTCCTCTATATTCCCCTGCAAAGTAGAAGCATAATGGGCTACTATGCATCGCATAGTAGCCCACTATGTGTCACCTGCAAAGGAAGCCTGCAACATCCAGCACTGTCCCCCTGTGCAGGCAGAGTCCATCTTCAGCCCCTCTTCCTTCCAGGGCCATGACTCCGGCCAGTCACAGAGCCGGAGCCGCCAGTCACGGCACAGTGTCAGTGGAGAAATGGCATGGAGGCCATTTCTTCACTGCGCATGTGCCGAAATGACGTCTGCACATCTAGTACACTCTGTATATCCTGAACCGTGCAGGTTTGGGAGATATGCAGGGAACCTGCAGGTAAGGCTTAATATAGGCTTACCTGTAGGTTAAAGTGGTTGTCACAGGTTGACAACCACTTTAAGCAGTGATTCTCAAACTGTGTGCCGCGTGAGATTTGCAGGTGTGCCGTGGGAGTTTTTGAAAAATATTTAAAATTGCTAGTGTTTTGAAACCTTAAACCTATCAAAAAATGAAATGGTAAATCAATGTTGCAAAAGTTAAAAAAAGGAAACTATATAAAAACGCAATTTCTGTCAGTCTGTCATTCATTGATTCCGTTCGTAAAGTGAAACTTGTGTGAGATCTCGGGAGAACTCGATCACTTTAATTATATTATGATAATAGACACCGTTCCATTCCAACTTTGATGCTTATAAATCATGTTTGTTCAGTGATGGAGAAATACTTAATCAAGTCTGGAACTCTGAAAGAGAAACTGTTAAATGAAAAGCAAGGAAGCAAGTGAAAGTACAAGGAAGATTACAATCGCTTCAATCTGATTTGCTCTAGAAAGCACGCACAACCTTCACATTAAATGTAATATTATATATATATATATGTAAACATAAATAAGTTCTTCACCACAAAAATTGTTAAATCTTTTCAGGTGTGCTGTGAAAATTTTTAGATCTTTTTGGATCTTGTTTGAGAAACACTGTCTTTAAGGCTTCATGTACACATAGCCTATAATCGCCCCACAATTTTACTGTGATTTTGCCGAGTTTTGCAGCTGGTGGTTCCTATCCTGAACACGATTCTTCCACGTTCAGGAGAGGGAGGTTCAACCTCCCCTAACTGCAGCAGCCCCTAAACACTGCTAAAAGCCTAAGTGTACATTGACGCAGGCTTTTATGGAGTTGAGTTTAGACAAAAAAACGCCAAAAGCTCCTAAACTCAAGTTTAGGAGCTGTCCGTGTATGGAGTCTTTTGACTGTGAGAAAACGCAAACTGCAGCAAAACTGCGTCACAATTTTGCTGTGGTTTGCATTTCCCCACATCCGCTGTAAATGATGGCCAAGTGTGCATGAGGCCAAAAATGTTAGATTTTCCATCACCTATTGTTGCCCAAGGCTATTAGAGTGGGTGACTCTCCCCAAAGTGCATACAAGATACAAACAGCAATCAAACCCCCCCCCTCCCCCCCAAAAAAAAATAAAGTAAAATTATAAAAAAAAAAATGATTACATATACACTTTTTAAGTTCCACTCCACTGGAATATCCCCAATACCTAGACACTGGGGAGTCAAATAGTCCATTCTTTTGTATTATATAGCAGTTTTCCTCAGTCATTGTTTTTGTGCCCTGTTTTTAGGCAGTTGCTCTTTTACACTGCATTTGTATCTACATCTGTATCTGTGTATATACCTTTTATTCTATTCATGAATTCCCCGAAGCCCTGTGGTGAGATTGATTGACTTCATTAATGCTACCACCAATTTGAGTATGTCGATCACATTTATTAGTATCTCATCAATGCCTCTTGCGATATGTAACTGTGTATTCCACACTAATTTTAGACCTACCTATGTTATATTGCTATATTTATTTGCTTTTAGGGCTATAGCTGATGCAAGTTTAAAGTGGACCTTTTACCCCTCTTTCTAATAAAATTGCATTGGCCTGCACCTATTCATGCTGATATGAAATGACCTTATAGTGATTTGTTAAATTAAAGAATTTAGCAGCTGCTTACCTTTTTAATTTAATTCTACGTCTTGATTTCTTGAGGCACTGGTGACATAGCCCTGGCTTTACAGATATGTCCTGGGAAGGCCAAGTCATCACCGTTTCTTTTTTTTGTTCTATATGCCTTCAACAACATGAGTGTTGTAATGCCATTTATGTTGACTGTGTCAGTTCTCATACTGAGCATGTGTGGGATCTGGCGCTGGTGGCTGGCAGTGAAAAAACATAAGAACCGGCCATCATTGATGTCTACGTGGTAAGTTGGCACATGGGTTTGTAGTAGGAGGAAAAATAGCCATATAAGCTTGCAGCCTTAGGCCCCTTTCACACACACGGACCGTTTGTCCATTTTTCATCCATCCGTTGATGGATGAAAAACGGACATCAATGCATCTCTATGGAAAAACTGATGACAACTGATGATCATTCATTTGCATCCGTTTTCATCCGCTTCCGTCAGCATCCGATTTTTTGAACGGATGAAAGTCCTATTTTTCATCCGTCAAAAAAACGGATCGGACGAAAAACGGATGTAAACTGACGAACGGTCAGTTTTTCATCCGTTTTTGCATTGGTAGTGAATGTAAAAAAAAAACTGGTGAAAAACTGATGACCACAGATGAAAAAATGGATGAAAAAACGGATGAAAAAACGGAT
Organism: Glandirana rugosa; assembly: GCA_018402905.1. NCBI lineage: Eukaryota > Metazoa > Chordata > Amphibia > Anura > Ranidae > Glandirana > Glandirana rugosa. The sequence continues at coordinate 95,819 of BLSH010335579.1, forward strand.
GAACTGATAAACTGATGAACGGTCTGTGTGTGTGAAAGGACCCTTAGATGCACATTTGACAGGTAATCATCATTAACCACTAAAGCCCCGGAAGGATTTCCCCCTTTATGACCAGAGCACTTTTTGCGATTCGCCACTGCGTTGCTTTAATTGACAATTGCGTGGTGGTGCGATGTTGTACCCAAACAAAATTGACATCCTTTTTTCCCACAAATAGAGCTTTCTTTTGGTGGTATTTGATCACCGCTATAAACAAACAAAGAGTGACAATTTTGCAAAAAAACAATATTTCTTTTTGCTAAAATACAAATCCAAAAAAAAAAAATAAAAAACAAATTTATTCATCCGTTTTGGCTGATATATATTCTTCCTCATATTTTTGGTAAGCAAATATTCGCAATCGGCGTATATTGATCAAAGGGTTAACTGTGTTCCCTGCTTTGTGTTACTAACTGTGTGGGGGCAGGGCTGACTGTAGGAGGAGAGTGATTGCTGCTCCCATATACAGGGAACATAAGATCACACTCCTCTCCCCTGTCAGAATGGAGATCCGTGTGTTTACATACATGGATCCCTGTTCTGTCACTACGGGGGAGCAATCCTCGATATCCGGCAGACATCGAGTCTGCCCTACCCGCTCCCTGGCTCCCCCTCTACACAGTGAGAGGGTGCGCGGCTACAGTCCTCGTTCATACAGCCACCGTCAGGTGACGGCGATTTGCAATATCAAGCCAGACTGCTGCCGGTGACGGCGGGGGGTCGTTAAGTGGTTAAATGTGTTTTCATTTACTGTAAGGCCTCATGCACACAGGACTGTTTTACAGCAGCTGTTTTTAGCTGCAGACGTTTTTTCCTACAGTCAATAAACCCTCCATCATGTTCTATGTGTTCATGCACACATGGGCTGTTATCAGCTGTTTTTGGCTGGGGTGTTTTTGAGCTGTAAAAAAACCCCAAGACTAGTGGGTTCTGAGAGATTTTTTCAGCTGTAAAAACGTGCAAAAACGCCGGTCACCAATGTTTTTGGGCGTTTTAGATCCATTGAGGGTAAAAAAAAACGCTACTGCTCAAAAAGTGTTTATGGGCGTTTTTTGGTCCAATGAAAAAAAGAAAAAGAAAAAATTGCTACTGCTCAGAAACGCTGATAAAAGCTGAAGAACTCACTGTAAGGCCCCTTTCACTCCAGCGGAGCCCATTTTGACGGGCTCTGCTGCTCAGCGGGGATCTGTCCGTTTATCCCCGCTGAGCCGGCGGATGACAGGACAGTCTCTGCACTGTGCAGAGACTGACCTGCCAGAGCTCTATTCTCCTCTATGGAGGATCGGATGAACACGGACGGTCTGTCTGTGTTCATCCGATCCGCCAGGCGGATGGAAAATAGGGTTTCCATCCGTCTGTTTTTGGTGGATCGGGTGTCAGCGGACATGTCACCGCTGACATCCGTTGCTCCATAGAGTACAATGGAGCATCCGTTCGGGTCCGCCTGAAAAACTGACAGGCGGACCCGAACGATCCGCTAGTGTTAAAGGGGCCTAAGGCTACTGACGTTTTTAGAACTTTTTTTTTTTAATGTCCAGTGTGCATGAGGCCTTATGATTACAGTATTGGTTGTGGCTTTAAATTCGAGGGGGGGGTTCTGGTGGGCCTGCTTTAGATGCTTTTACCTATCCTGTCTTTTTTTTTGCAAGCAGTTTTATTAAAGACTGTAGTGTCTTCAGTATTTTTAACTTGTTTGGTGCTCTTTTTCTTGCTAATGAGGTTTCATCACACTTTAGTCATGTTTAGATTTAAGAGATTTAGATGAGCAATAAATCTTCACTACAATGTTTGACACCTTGGCGACTGGTGAAAATGGATCTAAATTTGTAAGTGTTGTGCCTGGAGGGCTGAGATAGGTGGTGAAGGTGACGTGTAACTTGCTATACATGAGGATCTCACCACTACCACTGATGTCATAAGGCTGTAAATGACCCTAATCACCATGGTTTCCTCCTATATCTGATAGGTAGCTCTTCTCAGCCTTGTATAACTGTGAACACACTAAGTGCTCTGGAAGCCTTATCATAATTAAATCCATAGGAGAGCTGTGTACACTGACAGCTATGGAAACCAAGCTTGCTACTGTAAGCCCTTGCATCTCATTACTGGGGATTTTGTTTGTCTTATTTATCTCTTAGTCCTCTGGTTAAACAGTTTCTAACCTGCTGAACTGATTGCACACTTTAAGGCGCCATACATATTTAAAGGGGGAGTTATGCATGCTATTTGTAGCTCTTCATTAAACCGTGCAATAATTGCAGCTTATTTGTGTGTGACTTTGTATCTGTATTTATGGTAAAAGTCTTCACGGCAGGTTTTCTCGTGCACAGGAGAGCTTTCCATAAGGGGGGTCAATATAGCGATTTATTACAAAGTGAGTGTATGCATTTTGGCAGCTAGCACCTGTTTCACAGTGGCTTCATTATGGCTTCTAATTGCTTTGAGGAAGAAGCTGGTTGAATGTCATGAATAGGCTAAAGGCCCGTAACACACGATCAGAAAATCGGACAAAAAACACTGCTTTCAAAGTGATCGTAGGATAATTTAACCATTAGTCCACAGCTTTCGAGAGTCGAACACGACAGTTCACCTGAAATTATCCAGAGGGACGAGCAGGAAAATTTTTCTCATACAATAACCATTTGTTTCGTTTAATCAGTACAGTATTCATCTGAAAAAAATCGGAAGAGCAAGACCACACACGCTCAGAAATGAAAGAAGATACAATACAACACATTACATCACTTCCGAAGTTGTATTCTGTCATATAAGAATTTTCCTATGTTTAGTAACCTCTTCATTTTTAATAGGAGACTAGCATGCAAAAAAAGGACGATCATTCGTCCAATACGCTCATTGTGTGTATGGGCCTTTAGGGTGTACTCACACTGAACATGATTGAATTGTACTGCCCGGAGATCAATTGTTCCCCCTCTGCCCTATCCCACTGGATTGCACTCATTGTGCTATAGGGAAGCGTTCCCTGGTACACTTCATTACTTCTGACAGCCAGACCACCATGATCCCTGCTTTCTTGCTCAGTGATATATGGAGAGTTTGCGCTCAAACTGAAGTGAACTGTAGTGGAACTCTGCACTATACCACCTCTTCCAAGCGGTCCTAGGCATAGTGCGCTTAACTGTGCCCAGGCATGCTTTGAAGCAATCACACCCCCCCATGTGCATTAGCATTATCCAGGGCGAGCACCAGGTGAGTGGTTGGGGGTGCCAGTGGCCAGTGTAAATGCCCCCATTATATTAAAGGCTAGGGTCAACTGTAGGAACACGTTACACCCGTATTCAGGGTGTAAAATAATATGGTCCCAATCAACTGTCTCCCACCACCAGAGCCTCCTCCCTGTGACAGCAGGTGGTGTTCATATGTGTTTGAGCTTTGGGGTGCACATCCTAATGCAATAGGCTGCGTACATCTATGGTTATATGTATGCTCATTTGCAAGCGTTTTAGCAATTGGTGATGTTGGTTAACCTCTGTACAGTATATGTATTGCAAGGTGTAAGCCAAAAAAAAAATATTACAAGCATTTATGGATATGACACATAGGGCCTTTTGCACAGGGCAATAATGGAAGAGAGCAGATTTTAGATACTCTGTGCCTTTTTCTACACCCTGTGAAACAGTAAAAAGCATTATTAAACCCAAAAGCCAACGGTTATTATATTGCAGCTTACAGTGCCTTGAAAAACTATGCATACCCTTTGAAATTTTCCACATTTTGTCATGTTACAACCAAAAATGTAAATGTTTTTTTTTTTTATGTGATAGATCAGCACAAAGTGGCACATAATTGTGAAGTGGAAGGAAATGATAAATAGTTTTTTAACATTTTTACAAATAAATATCTGAAAGGTGTGGCATGCATTTGTATTCAGCCCCTTTTGCTCTGATACACCTAACTAAAATCTAGTGGAATCAGTTACCTTCAGAAGTCACCTAATTAGTAAATAGAGTCCACCTGTGTGTAATTTAATCTCTGTATAAATACAGCTGTTCTGTGAAGCCCTCAGAGGTTTGTTAGAGAACCTTAGTGAACAAACAGCATCATGAAGGGAAAGAAACACACAAGACAGGTCAGGGATAAAGTTGTGGAGAATTTTAACGCAGGGTTAGGTTATAAAAAAAAATATCCCAAGCTTTGAACATCTCACGAAGCACTGTTCAATCCATCATCCGAAAATGGAAAGAGTATGGCACAACTGCAAGCCTTCCAGGACATGGCCATCCACCTAAACTGACAGGCTGGCCAAGGAGAGCATTAATCAGAGAAGCAGCCAAGTGGCCCATGGTGACTCTGGAGGAGCTGCAGAGATCCACAGCTCAGATGGGAGAATCTCTCCACAGGACAAGTATTAGCCCTGGTTCACATTGATGCTACTTTGAGATCGCGCTACTTCAAGTGAAGTAGCAGCTATTTCAAAGTAGCAAGGTCAGCGTGATTGCAGGTGCTACTTGATGACATCTGTGTGGCTTCATGCACAGATTTTTATTGAAGTTGCACCTGAAATAGGCAAAAGTAGTGCAGGAACTACGGTGTGGCGCTCAAAAATTGGTGTCGCACCAATTGGAACAGTGCCATTGCTGCCACAAGGCTGCGACTTGTCATGCGATTTGATCTCTCAAATCCCATTACAAATCGCTCCAGTGTGAACCTAAGCTTAGGGTTCTTTCACACATGAATGTCCGTTTTCATGGTGCTTGCTCAGCAGGGATCGATTCGTTGATCCCCGCTGAGCGGACAGATGACAGGTCCGTCTCTGCTCACTGTGCATAGACTGACCTGTCAGAGCCCTGCTCTCCTCAGTCTAGCGGATCGGATGAAAACGGACAGGCGGATCCGTGTTCATCCGATCCGCCAGACAGATGGAAAATGGGGTTTCCATCCATCTGGATTTAGCGGATCAGATGTCAGCAGACATGTCACCACTGACATCCGTCGCTCCATAGAGGTACATGGAGCGTCCGTTCAGGTCCGCCTGAAAAACTGACAGGCGGACCTGAATGGTCCTCATGTGTGAAAGGGCCCTTAGTCGTGCACTCCACAAATCTGCCCTTTATGGAAGAGTGGCAAGAAGAAAGCCATTGTTGAAAGAAAGCCTTAAGAAGTCCCTTTTGCAAGAAACCATGTGGGGGACACAGCAAACATATGGAAGAAGGTGCTCTGGTCAGATGAGGCCAACATTTAACTTTTTGGCCTAAAAGCAAAATGCTTTGTGCGGTGGAAAACGAAAACTGCACATCACCCTGAACACACCTTTCCCCCCCGTGAAACATGGTGGTGGCAGCATCATGTCGTGGGGATGCTTTTCTTCAGCAGGGACAGGGAAGCAGGTCATAGCTGATGGGAAGATGGATGGAGCCAAATACATGGCAATCTTAGAAGAAAACCTGTTATGGCCCGTACACACGGTACAATTATCGGCCAAAAACTGTCGTATGACAGCCTATCGTACAGTAATCCGACTGTTGGTTCGACAGCCGGATTTGAATTATCGTCCAACAGAACTTGTATGAGCAAACTAGAAAACTTTTGTCTGCCGACAAGGCGTCGTCCGATTTTCGGCTCGTGTGTACTGAAGTTGGCCAAACAAAAGTTGTAAGTACAAACACGCATGCTCGGAATCCAGGAAGTTTTCGGTCGTGTAAACCTGCGTCCGTAATTCACAAGTCACATTCACCAAAACTTCCTCTTTATCCGCTCGTAACACGTCACTACGTTTGCACTTGTCAAATTTGACTACCATCTGTACGTTAGACAATATTACGGACAGCCAATTTTGGGAAAAGATGGTCGTGCAGCAGGACAACGACCCTAAACATACAGCCAGAGCCACAATGGAATGGTTTAGATCAAAGCATATTCATGTGTTAGAATGGCCCAGTCAAAGTCCAGACCTAAATCCAATTGAGAATCTGTGGCAAGACTTGAAAATTGCTGTTCACAGACGCTCTCCATCCAATCTGACAGAGCGTGAGCTATTGTGCAAAGAAGAATGGGCAAAAATGTCACTCTCTAGATGTGCAAAGCTGGTAGAGACATCCCTAAAAAGACCTGCAGCTGTAATTGCAGTGAAAGGGGGTTCTACAAAGTATTGACTCAGGGGACTGAATACAAATGCACGCCACACTTTTCACATATTTATTTGTAAAATATTTTGAAAACCACTTATTTTCCTTCCACTTCACAATTATGTGCTACTTTGTGTTGGTCTATCACATCAAATCCCAATAAAATACATTGACGTTTTTGACAAAATGTGGAAAATTTCAAGGGGCGTAAATACTTTTTCAAGGCACTGTACTAATTCCTAGATGTGCTGGCTGTATTCGTTTTTCTTTATTAAGCATTCTTTCCTTTTGTTTTTGCCTGGTGATCCAGTCAGCATGTCTGTTTTTCAACAGAACAAACTAACTGCTACATTTGCAGGGCAAAGGGTTGAGACAAATCCTTTACCACTGACGGGTGCTTAAAATCATCAGCTTTTATTCATGTAAAACCTTTATCTCAAAAGGAGCAAAACTGTTGCTTTAACCACTTCAGCCCCGGAAGGATTTACCCCCTTCCTGACCAGAGCACTTTTTACAATTCGGCACTGCATCATTTAAACTGACAATTGTGCGGCCGTGCGACGCTGTACCCAAACAAAATGATGTTCTTTTTTTCCCCCACAAATAGAGCTTTCTTTTGGTTGTATTTGATCACCTCTGTAGTTTTTATTTTTTGCACTATAAACAAAAAAGAGTGACAATTAAAAAAAAAATAAAAAAAAAAAAAAATATAATATATATTCTTTTTGCTATAATAAATATCCAAAAAATGTAAAAAAAAAACCAATTTCTTCCTCAGTTTAGGCCGATATGTATTCTTTTGCATATTTTTGGTAAAAAAAAAATCGCAATAGGCATATATTGATTGGGCTACGCAAAAGTTATTGCATCTACAAACTATTGGAATAGATTTATGGCATATTTATTTTTTACTAGTAATGGCGGCGATCTGCGATTTTTACTTAATTGGGACTGCAATATTGCAGCGAACAGATCGAACACTTTTGACACTTTTTTTTGCGACCAATGAGATTTATACAGCAATTGGAACTAAAAATAGCCACTGATTACTGTATAAATAATGTCACTGGCAGGGAAGGGGTTAAACTGTAGGGGGTGATCAAGGAGCTAAGTGTGTTCCCTCACTGTGTTCTAACTGTATGGGGGCTGGGCTGGCAGGGACATGACAGATCTAACTGTTCCCGATCAAAGCTATGGCAATTTGAGCAGAGGTACCAACCTGCCGCCATATTATGACGGTGGGCGGTCGGCAAGCGGTTAAAGTGTTGCCAAACCTAGAATACAGAACATGCAAATGCAATTATTTTAGCAAATTTAAACTGCTAAATACCTTTCCTCATCAGCACTATATAGCAGTCTTGTGACTTCTATCAGTGTCTGGTTAAAGCTCGTAGGAGTAGTTTTCATTCTCCTCTGACTGTCCTATGAAGCTGAACCCCTGATGTGCTGATCACATGCACCCTCCCAAGTCTCCAAACTTGACTCCAAAGCCTCTGCTTTATCAGGAGATGTTTTGGGGACTGTGGAAGAAGGGGTGGATCAGAGAAGACGGGATCAAACAGCGTTTTTACACAGTGCAGATGATTAACCCCTTAGTTCATGGCTTGACAAATTTGCTTTGAATCTATGTGCCAGCTAAAAAAGTTAGGAGTAGTGAGCAAACACATACCTGTGTAAAACGAGTCTATTCCTTGTTATACCTGGTATACTGCCAATAAAGAAGTTTGGATCAGCATTGCATCATGTGTTGGTGTGCAGCCATTTCATTTTCTATAAAAAAGTTAGGAGCCAGTTTTTTTTTTTTTTAGCGTAGTGTGGGGTTGTCAGCCCCTGGGGTAAGGCAAGTAATTTGCGCCCCCTAACTTTCTCACAGCAGAGCACACCGTTACATCAGGGTTATAAGCTGGCCAGAAGGAGTGACGCTAAAAACCGGTTACGGGGGAAACGTATTATGCCTAATGCATCATGACTGCGGCTTGTAAAACACCCTTATCTGCTGCCTAATGCAGCTTAAGGGTGGCCATTGGTGGGTGTCTCTACTGCACATTTTTACCACCCAACTGCACCTCTAAATGAAGCCTTAGTGACACTTTAAATAAAGTACAAAAAAAGGTGAAAGTATTCTAGTGCTGCCACTTCCTGCCTACATGTGTGTCCCCCACGGTGACTTTTCATTGCTCTGGTGGGTTTCTGGTCACCAAGAAATACTGGAGCCCAACTACACATAAAGAGGGGTAATTGTTTTTGGTATACAGGGCTTTATCAGAGGATATAGACTCTCTTCTAAAGCATATCCAGCTGCCTCATCTCCCCTCCTCTCCCTCACAGAACACTGTAGAGCTGCACGATTCTGGCTATAATGAGAATCCAGATATTGTTGCTTAGAATAAAGATCACGATTCTCGTGGCGTAACATCATCTTTCACATTATACAAAAAAATGGGCTAACTTTACAGAATTTTCTTTTTAATGCATTAAAGTGTATTTTTTCCAAAAATTGTGTTTGAAAGTCCACTGCGCAAATACCGTTTGACATAAAATATTGCAACAACCACCATTTTATTCTCTAGGGTCTCTGCTAAAAATAAATAAATATATATAATGTTTGGGGTTCTAAGTAATTTTCTAGCAGAAAATACAGATTTTTTTTACTTGTAAGCAACAAGCGTCAGAAAAGGTTTAGCCTTTAACTGGTTAAACTGACCTCATCTACAGACCAGAGTTCATTCCTTTGATAAAAGATACATTGTTTATACTTATTAGCAATGTTTTGAGATCTTGGCCGGATTTTTGTTTATCTTTAACAGCTGGCCGAAAACGGTGTACTATCGAGCTGTGCCCATTGTCGAAAAGTGCCCGCGATGCGTCTGCGCGGCACTCCAGTTGATATGCTGATCAGCTGTGGTGACGTAAACACAGTGCATGTGCAGATAGTTACACTGGGGGACACTATTCGTCAGCCAATATTCTAAGCTATAGCAACCGCTAAAAAAAACAAAAAAAATGCAGCCACCACATCTAATGATTGGTAAACTTCTACAATAGATTACATTCATTGTAAGTTCTTACTGTAATGATTTTCTACATGTTACAAAAATATGCAATATACAGTATGTTGGTATAAAAAAAAAAGCCATAGAACATGAATACCAAAACAATAAGAGCAAGTCTTCAGACTTGTACAGCTGTAAAGGAAATCTGCTGCACCCAAAGGGTGGGTGGGCCAGGGAAGGAGAAAGCGAACAGCTATAGTCTAGAACTACTTTTCTATAAAACCACTACTCTAAGGCGTGGAACCAATAAGACAAGCGCCCTGATATAGCAGGCTGTGTACATGTTTAAGGTCAGTGACTCCCATGAAGCAGAGACAATAAAAGACAACTGTAGCTTGCAGCTATTAATAAATAAAATATATATATATACACACACACACACAGTATCTCACACAAGTGAGTACACCCCTCACATTTTTGTAAATATTTTATTCTATCTTTTCATGTGACAACACTGAAGAAATTACACCTTGCTACAATGTAAAGTAGTGAGTGTACAGCTTGTATAACAGTGTAAATTTGCTGTCCCCTCAAAATAACAACACACAGCCATTATGTCTAAACCACTGGCTACAAAAGTGAGTACACCCCTAAGTGAAAATGTCCAAATTGGGCCAAAGTGTCAATATTTTGTGTGGCCACCATTATTTTCCAGCACTGCCTACTCACTTTTGTGAGATATTGTATGTATGTGTGTATATATATATGTGTGTGTGTATGTGTGTGTATGTGTGTGTGTGTGTGTGTGTGTGTGTGTGTGTATGTATGTGTGTGTGTGTGTATATATATATATATATATATATATATATATATATATATATATATATATATATATATATACACACACAATTTTCACATTCCATAACACAGAGGTCCTCTTTAAAGTAGGTTGATGTGAGAATTACACTAACTATCA
>BLSH010335579.1:128478-140263 GCA_018402905.1 Glandirana rugosa
ACGTTTCGTGACTCTGTGAGGTCATACTTTATATTTGACTCTGATGTGAGGGGGGCTCTGAGGTGATGGGGTTCCAATGTATAGGAATAACATTGATGTCATGGGGGGTTCTGATGGGATAGGGGGTCTCATGTTTAGGGAGGATCCTGTTGTGATAGGGGACTCAGATGTGATGGAGGGTTCTCATATTTAGGGAGGACTCTGACATAAGGGGCCTCTGATGTATAGGGAGGCTATGATATGATGGGGAGGCTTTTGATGTGAAGTTAATTTCATCAAGGCAATTGTGTGCCTCATCCCAGGCTCAGGTTTCCCATTGATAAGTAATATTTTCATTTTTATATTTCATACTGGAGTGTCTCAGTGCTTTGCATATTTTTAAAGAGGGCCGCAACAAAAAACCAGTTGAGAAACACTGTAATCGATAAGAAATCCAGACACTTTGCCGCTGGTTGCATGTGTCCTTGCCCTTTGCTGCCCTGTGGTTGTTTTGCCGATTTTAGTGAACCAGGGTCATAACCAGGATAGCAGACAACATAATTGATGTGACTTGTATCATTTTAGGAAATTGATGTTCCTGGAATTTGTCTGTTTATAGATTTATTGACTTTGGATCGGAGCTACGGTGCATATTGAGGGGCAATGTTCTCCCCTTTATGTCACAACTCTTCTATAGCCCTATTCACAATGCTGACAGGAGACATTTGTTTCCCGGTGACAGAAAGAGAAGTCTTTGTCAGATCACCTTGCTGCTCTTTCACAACCTTCCTGCTGATAATCCTCTTCCCTGTGGTCATCAAAATGTCGGATTGGTTTAAATTAAAATACATTTCAGTCGTTAATTGATTCAAAGAAAAGCAGGTCATGTGGGATAAACAAAATCCATTACATAGTTATTAAATGTATTCACTTTAAATGAGCCTTCCTGCAATATACAATGTCAAGGGATCTTCTCTATCCTTGCTGCAGGATTCCTTTGTTTCATATAGTTCATAGGAAAAATATTCTTTGATGTACCGGATACCATAGGCTATGGTTTGCCTGTGACAACTATATCCATTTATATATTAGAATAATTGGAGAATGTAGGAACATTTGCTTTTGAGCAAGCTAAGTATACTCACCCTGTTTGTTTCTATGTCACGTATATGCTTAGTATTAAAGCTGAACTCTAGTAAAATGACTAAATACACAAAGTAAAGACATGGAAAAGAGCTGTTTTTATCTGCTAAACCAGAGTTCCATCGCAGAGGTGCTTAGTCCCAAGCAGCTTCCGACTTTGCACAATTGTTTGTCAGTTCCATATTGGTGTAGTGTGGCAAAGGCAAGTATAGACCCCTTGCAGACCTGCTGTCAACAGAATCTTTTACTTTTACATTGTCCAGGCAATGGACAGTTTGGCGATTTAAAGTAGATGGAAACTCAGCATGTCAACAGGGCACCATCTAACATCACGTTATCGCCCTCAGAACCAGTATTAGAGGAAATTCCTTAGAAAAAACCTTAATGTCATTTTTATTTGTGATCATGTGACTGCTAATCCTCTTTATATGTCCCTTTTCTGATCAGCAGTGGGCTGTTACCCCTAAGAAAGTGACGCTGCTGCCCCACAGTCCTTTTCCCCTGGTGCATGAACAACGGAGGATGTGAAAACCTAGTCAATGATCATATGAAGGCGAAATCTTGCCAGGGACACTTTTTTCGTTTTCAGCTGGAGAGACACTGTCAGCAATTGGTGTGACCAGAAATGTGTGAACTGCACAGAGAATACCAGACACAACGTAAAGTGAATAAGATGATTTATTAAGAATATAAGTAAATGGTGATCTAAACGCACATCTAATATAACAAACGGTGTAAACAACCAAACCAATAGAAATAGTCAAACTGCTTACACAGGGATAGGGAAAAGTCCAAACCGTAACCTTAAAGTGGTAGTGAACCCTCCTATCATTTTCAGCCAAGGAAGCGCCCATCTTGGCCTCTGTTTAATCTACAACTGCCATGATGCTGCACATGTGATCAGCTATGATACCAGCCATTGGATGGTTTGACAGTTTGGTTTAGAGCACAACCAATGTGAGTGTTACATTTCCGGCATGTGCCGGAAATGGAACTGGTTTTTAAACCATTAAATGGATGGGTTTACTACCGCTTTAAGCCAAGCCAGGGTCATGCACGGGAGGACAATCCAAGGGAGCAGGACAAGACAGGAACAGGAACGGATGTCTGGGAACGCTAGGGAGAGATCAGGCTGAAGACAGGGGTCCAGGAACAGGTTCAGGGTTACAGGAATCCTGAAACAGGTACAGAGGCACAAAGAGACAAACACCAAGGCCCTGGGCATATGGTAGACAGGGTTTATATATCCTTCCTCTAACGAGCATCAGGTGGTGACTCATGAGCCTCTGATTGCTGGGAGACACCTGCTGGTGGACACTGGAACTGCAGCCCATGTATCCAGGAGCCACAGTGCCATCAACAGGTGAGCCTTTTACTGACAACCGCTGATGGATACTAGAACTGCAGCCCATGGATCCCTGAGCCACAGCGCCACCAGCTGGAGAGACCTTTTCCTGACAGACACTTTAGCACCCACACCCTGTATACCCTTTAGGGATCAAATATGCTTTCCTCTATGAGCCTAGTGATTTGACAGTAACTTGGGATTATGAGATAGCTATTTGACTCTCTGTCCATGTTTTTCTTTTTGGATTTTTCTCTGGCTCTCTGTCCGTGTTTTTTTCTTTTTGGATTTTTTTCAAGTTCTCAATGAACCCTTTACAATTAAACCACTTTGTAGTTTATAGTGGAAAGGTCAGACAGGATATAGGTGAAAATGAACAAAGGTAGAAGATTGACACTGACTTCTCTATGCTATATCTTTTTGGAGAACAAGGGCATATAATGTTGGTCTAAGGCCCCTTTAGCGTGATGGAAACTTTCTGTCATTCAGGAGCCAGGAACCGTAAAAACTGTAGACTTAAAGAAGTATAGCCACAGCTTTTATTTTGGTATACTTTTATATATTTCTATATTTCTCCTGTAGGTCAAATGAGTGCTGTTCATTCTGCACTCCTGTGATCTGTTTTCAGCCGATAGCGGGCTAAACTTTGCTGTCAACGAATGTCACTTAGCCGGTCCAGGCTCTGAAAAGATTGTGATTCACCCAGAACCCTGGATCTACACCTGGCTCAGCCTCTCAGTGATCCACCAAGAGCCTGAGCCAGCCCCTCTCCACAGCCCAGCACTCCAGTGACAGCTGGAGACTGACCGTGACAGCTCCCTGCTCAGAGAGGAGGGACGAACTGAGTGATCAGTGGTGTTTGATCTCACTGCAGAGACAGCCGGGGACAGATGCAGCATTGGATGGATGCTGCATCCACCTAGGTAAGTATCATATTTTTTTATTTTGTTTTAGTTCATACTTCTCTTTTAAGCTGGGTACATAAAGTGTCACGATTTAGCCTGCAGTTTCCTGTCTGCGTGCTCTTACCTCCTTTCTGCAGTGCTTCTCCTTTCACATGCTGTTTAGTCTCTGCACTCACCTTGGGTGTCACCTGCTATTTTGTGGGTTTATATTTCCTTTCCCTTCCATCACTTCCTCGCCCGCGTCCCAGTTTGCTTCCCTATATAATACATGCTCAGTGCAGCCTGCGTTGCCTGAGCAACTTAACAGTTCTCTGATCTTCTGGTTCTTTATTATTATATGTATTCTGTGTCTGACTTCCTATGTACAGCACTTGGCTTTGTCTACCGTCTGTGCTTGCTTGCTGCCCAGTCTGACCCTGACTTGCTAACTGGATTTCCTTCTGTCTCCTGCCCTTTGCACCCTGCACACTCAAGTGGTCTCCACATCCTCAGTTGGGTGTACCTAGGGGACGCAACCTAGTTCCAGCTTTTTGCAAGTCTATCTCCACCGTCCGGGGCCCTGGTGAAGAAGCAGGCTGGGGGTTAGACTTCACACACCGGGGAACCTGAGTTGGCAATCACACAAGCTCAAAAAATTGGTCAGTTAAGCAGAAACCGGCCAACATTCAGTCAATGTGGACAGCAGTCTGTCCGACAGAAGCTGGTCTAACCACCCACTTTTGTTGAAGGGACATGCTGGAAAACCAATGGCCAATGGCTGTGAGCACGATCAGTGTGTGCTGGTGGAGGCACACAAAGGTAAAGTGGGGAAGCAATGTTGGTGCGGCGATCTGTCAGGTTTTTTTCGTTCAGCCCGCTGGGTTAGTCAGCAATGTATTAAAATACTGCAAAAATATGATGGGTTAAAACACTACCTCTGTACCTAAGAAAAACTTTTTAGGCATTTAAAGCATATTAAATTCCCAAACCAAAATGTAATATTTTGATGCTTGCCAGTTCTTAGATTTTTTTTTTCAGGCTAAGAACATTTTTAGGAAGTACAGAAAATACTTGTTGTCCCTGTCACTAACACTGGCCATTAAGGAATCAAAGTTTGGTCAATTTAGCAAGGACTGGCCAAATTTCGACCCATGTGTTGCCGTCCTTGTTTGACTTCTATGAAATGGGAATGTAAGACCCCATACACACTATTAGATTTTCTGCAGATTTTTGTCTTCAGATTTACCAGAACCATACAATATGAGGTGAAACCGTAAGAGTTTCAATTTGTATGCAATCAGGCAGGCCCTTGCACTACATGGTTTTGGTAAATCTGAAGACAAAAATCTTGAGAAAGTCTAATGGTGTGTATGAGGTCTTAGGAAACTTTTGTCAATCAGCGGTTACAGCCACTGACCAGTGTACTTTAACAGCACAGAGTCCCACTGTCAGAATACAGTGTCCGTGGGGGGGATTCTTCACCTGCCTTGTTTGAGTGGAGGAATCTGTATTTTTTTTTCATTTGGCCTAATGGCTGAATGGGAAAACACTAATTGTGTTTGTCTTTTCAGTTTAGTAGTCATAGATCATGCTCTTATTTTGCAGTCTACTAAATCCAGAGAAATGAATTTGGTCATCCTTCGATGATTGTCTTTAGTCAAACTCCCAACTAGCACTTTTTTTTTTTCTCAACAGTGAGCTGTGCTCCAGGTCGTTCCCGCCCCACGGCTTACATAAATGACCATAGCTCATTTGAGTAAAAAAAAAAAAAGAGTGCAAGTTCGGAGTCCATCTGGAGTTGAGTCTGGAGGACGCCCCAAGTTCATATCTACCCATCAACCTCTATGTAATGGAGATGAGCAAAGATACATTAATTACTAAACATACATGGAAAAGGTTTTTAAGACACTAAAGCCTCCTACACACGGGACGACGATCGTATACAACTGATCGTACTAACGACCGTTGTATGCGATATCGATCGTTCGTATGCGCGATTAGAACAGCCGAACATACGACGGTTGTACAAGGGAGTTGTATGAGCAAACTAGAAAACTTGGTTGTACCAACAAGCGCTCATACGACCGTTGTATCGTGTGTACAGAGTAGTTGGTAGAACAAGTTGTATTGTGCAAAACACGCATGCTCAGAAGTCTGGAACGGCCGGATGCTAATTACATGCACCTGAACTTTCTTTCTGTGCTCGTACGATCGTGTAGTGCAGTCAGTATGCAAGTTACATTATTCAACATACGAATGTACGATCGTCGTCCCGTGTGTACGAGGCTTTACACTTATGGACAATTTACATTAAGAGCCGGTTCACACAGGGGCGATCCGATTGCGACTTCAGCATGACTTTGGGTGACTTAACCACTTGCCGACCGCCGATCGGAGATTGACGGCGGCAAAGTGGCTCTGTAACGCAAAACGCCGTCATACGACGGCGGCTGCGATACAGAGATACTGTGAGCGCGCGCGATTGCCGCCGGCCACCCGCGATGCCCCCCCCCGGAGCGAATGAGCGGAGGTCCGTGTATGTAAACACGGACCTCCGCTCTGTGTGAGGGGGAAGGGAAGTGATCACAGCCTTCCTGTAAGTGAAGGCTGTGACCACTTCCTTTCCCCAGCTAGGCAAGTCCCCCTACAGTAAGAACACGCCCAGGGAACACAGTTAACCCTTAGAGCGCCCCCTGCAGGTTAACCCCTTCACTGCCAATGGCATTTACACAGTAATCAGTGCATTTTTATAGCATTGATCGCTGTATAAATGCCAATGGTCCCAAAAAAGTGTCAAAATGGTCCGACATGTCCGCCGCAATATCGCAGTACCGCTAAAAATCGCAGATCGCCGCCATTTTTAGTAAAAAATAAAAAAAAATAAAAACCCCAAAAATGAATTCTCATCATCCGTAAACGCGGCCACTTTTGCGCAAACCAATCAATAAACGCAGATTGCGATTTTTTTTATCGCAAATATGGTGAAGAATATAAATCGGCCAAAAACGGTGAAAAAAAATGTTTTTTTATATTTTTTTTTTGGATTTGTATTTTAGCAAAAAGTAAGAAATTTGGGTTTTTTTGCAAAATTGTCGCTCTTCTTTTGTTTATAGCGGCGATCAGAAATGACGCAGAGGTGATCAAATACCACCAAAAGAAAGCTCTATTTGTGGGAAAAAAAGGACGCCAATTTCGTTTGGGTACAACGCCGCACGACCGCGCAATTGTCAGTTAAAGCGACGCAGCGCCGAATCGCAAAAAGGGCTCCGGTCCTAAAGCTGGAAATCCTTCCGGTCCTTAAGTGGTTAAAGCGACCTCCATGCCAGGCGACTTTGCCTGTGGCTAATCAGAGAATATAGCTCTTCTGACATCGTTATGTTCCTTTTACCTGGGTAAATTATTTTCTTTCCTGTAAAGTCGCTTAAATATAGATGGAGATCTGACTTGGAGGTGACTTCCATTGAATTCTATGGGTACAAGTCGGATAGAAGTTGCCTTGAATTAATGCAGAAACTTTTTCTGAAAACAAAGCGACTTCAGTAGTGTACATTAAAGAGGAAGTAAACCCTGATGGGTTTTACTTCCTCTTCGTTGCTTTGAATGACCCTGCAATGTAAAAGCATAATAGGCTAGTATGCATCGCATACTAGCCTATTATGTGACACTTACCTGCATTGGAAGCCCTCGCTGTCCCCGCTCTAGGAAGCATCCATCTTCGCCCCTATTCCTTCCGGGGCTGCAGACTCCGGCTCTGTGATTTGCACTCCATGTGCACAGGAGCCACCAATCGTGGCACGATCTCAGTGAAGGAATGGCACTGAGGCTGTTTCTTCACTGCTCATGTGCCTGATGACGTGGGCACATCACAGTACACTGCACATCTCCTAAACTGTGCAGATTTAGGAGATATGTAGGGAGCCTACAAGTAAGCCTTATTTATAGGCTTACCTGTAGGTTAAAGTGGTTGTCATGAGTTGACAACCACTTTAAGACCGCTCCCATTCACTTCAATGGGATTTCTTATGTCAAGCGACTTGGGGCGACACAAGTCTGATCCCAAGTCGCTGTATCGGGAACCGGCTCTAACAGATCTTTTACATGTTTAAAACAAAACCCCAAAAATATGACAAACTTTCCCTTTTGAAGTTAAAATACCAATGTGTGAACTGCTCGCCTATCTACTCTATTACGCTAACTCCAACAATAAACTGACCAGTAATCAACACTTATAATGGGGTCAGTTTATATCAATTGGATGCCAAATGACACCACAGGCAGTCATATTCTGACCCCATATGTTGGCGTGTACAGTCACAGGCCACCATGCAGATATTGTTAGATGTGTTTAATGGGCAACCAGTTTAGTAACTTTATGAATACTTGGCTTTGTGTATTGTGCTGTTTTGAAATACAATTTTTCCTACATTTGCTTTTAGGTAGTTGTGTACGGTTTAAGGAACATGACATGCAAATAGAGACATGTTCCTCTTTTGTGTGTTGTCTTTTTGTTTTTGTGTGGTCAGTGTAGTTTAGCTGCATGGACATTTAAACTTGCACAATACCAAATGTATTTGTTTGTTTGCCTTTGCAGTAGTGAAGTGGGGAACCAGAACAACTAAAATAGACATTGCAGGATTCATGTGTGTTAATTGTCTGGTCCGAATTAAAATGGCACATAAAACAGCATTTGCATGGCATTGCTTGTGGGCAGGTGGTGCATATTGAAAAGTATTATTGATCTCCTTTGAGTCTAACATCATGAATCATCTTACATGATCTCATTAAACCCATATGACTGTATTGTTGGTTAGACTACTCCGTTCCTTAATGTTCTTTTTTTCACATTATAGGCAGCAACACCACTTAGTGGGAGCCAGCAATGGTTGCTAACCGATCTTCATTGATAACTGTGCTGAAATCAATCATTGTTTCTCTCCTGTTTCATAAGCAACAGAGCTTCTGTTATTCTGAACTCTCCCACTGTCTGTATGTGCCTATAGAAGTCAGCCATTTATTAGGCATGATCAAACCCCCCCATCCCAGGCAATTGCATTTGTTAGAGCATATGTGTCAAACACAATCCGAATCTGGCCCACCAGGCCATTTCATGTAGCCCTCACAGCTCTCCTGCAGCTGCAGCAATCGCCTCATCTCGACCCCCACCTAGTCTGGGCAGTCAGTAACAAAGAGGAACGCAGAAATCCTCCACCAGATCCTGCGCTTCTCTGTGCAGCCAGCCACAGCACCCCCCTTATCTCCGCCTCCCCTGGTCTCAGCATTGAGCAGACTCCAGCAGCTAACGCCAGCCCTCCTCTAATCCTCCTCCAGAGCCTGCACTCTCTCCTTCCTATCTGTACCTCCTGCTTCTTCTGGATGGTGAGTGGGCTCTTGTTATCTGATGGGGGAGTGGGGTGCTCTGAGCATCTAGTCGTACAGATACAACTGGCCCTTTGAGGGCAACTACACTGAGCAAAATTATAAACGCAACTCTTTTGTGTTTGCCCCTATTTATCGTGAGCTGAACTTAAAGATCTACGACTTTTTCTATGTACACAAAAGGCCTATTTCTCTGAAATATTGTTCACAAAGTGAGCACTTCTCCTTTGCCGAGATAATCCATCCACCTCACAGGTGTGGCATATCAAGATGCTGATTAGACAGCATGATTATTGCACAGGTGTGCCTTAGGCTGGCCACAAGAAAAGGCCACTCTAAAATGTGCAGTTTTACTGTATTGGGGGGTCCGAAAACCATTCAGTATCTGGTGTGACCACCATTTGCCTCATGCAGTGCAGCACATCTCCTTCACATAGAGTTGATCAGGTTGTTGATTGTGGCCTGTGGAATGTTGGTCCATTCCTCTTCAATGGCTGTGTGAAGTTGCTGGATATTTGCAGGAACTTGAACACGCTGTCGTATACGCCGACCCAGAGCATCCCAAACATGCTCAATGGGAGACATGTCCGGTGAGTATGCTGGCCATGCAAGAACTGGGATGTTTTCAGCTTCCAGGAATTGTGTACAGATCCTTGCAAAATGGGGCCGTGCATTATAATGCTGCAACATGAGGTGTTGGTCATGGATGAATGGTGCAACATTGAGTCTCAGAATCTCGTCACGGTATCTCTGTGCATCCAAAATGCACCTGTGTTCGTTGTCCATAGCATACTCCTGCCCACACCATAACCCCACCGCCACCTTGGGCCACTCGATCCACAACGGTGACATCAGAAAACCGCTCCCCCACACGACGCCATACACGCTGTCAGCCATCTGTCCTGTACAGTGAAAACCATGATTTATCCGTGAAGAGAACACCTCTCCAAAGTGCCAGACGCAATCAATGTGAGCATTTGCCCACTGAAGGCGGTTATGACGACGAACTGCAGTCAGGTCGAGACCCCGATGAGGACGACGAGCCTGAAGATGAGCTTCACCGAGATGGTTTCTGATGGTTTGTGCAGAAATTCTTTGGTTATGCAAACCGATTGTTGCAGCAGCTGTCCGGGTGGCTGGTCTCAGACAATCTTGGAGGTGAAGATGCTGGATGTGGAAGTCATGGGCTGGTGTGGTTACACATTACCTGCGGTTGTGAGGCCGGTTGGCTGTAATGCCAAATTCTCTGAAACGCCTTTGGAGACGGCTTATGGTAGAAAAATGAACATTCAATTCAATGGCAACATTCCTCAGTGGACATTCCTTCCATCAGTAGACATTCCTGCAGTCCGCATGCTAATTGCAGGCTGCCTCAAAACTTGTGACATCTGTGGCATTGTGCTGTGTGATAAAACTGCACATTTTAGAGTGGCTTTTTATTGTGGCCAGCCTATGGCACACCTGTGCAATAATCATGCTGTCTAATCAGCATCTTGATATGCCACACCTGTGAGGTGGATGGATTATCGCAGTTAGGCCCCTTTCACACTGGAGCGTTATTACAGCGGTAAAGCGCTAAAATTACCGCTGTAATAACGCTCTAAATATTATTTTCATGCATCTCTATAGATGCTTTCAGCGCTTCAGAAAATCATGCAAGCATGATTTTTCAGGAATGTGGGGAGCGGTGTATTCACCGCTCCTCCACCGCTCCTGCCATTAAATTCAATGGGCAGCGCTCCCGTAGCGGCTGTACACCGCTCCGGGAGCGCCGAGCGCCGGCACTTTTAACCCCTGTTTAACCCGTTGTGGGGGGGGTTAAAAGTGCCCCGCACCTCCCTGCATAGCGGCGCCGTAGCGCCTCTATAACAGCGCTAAATCCCCGCTGAGACTAGCGAGGATTTACCGCTACCGCCCGCCAGCCCCAGTGTGAAAGGGGCCTAAGGGTCCTTTCACACACACGGACCGTTCATCAGTTCATCAGTTTATCAGTTCATCAGTTTTTCATCAGTTTTTCATCAGTTTTTCATCCGTTTTTTCATCCGTTTTTCATCAGTGGTCATCAGTTTTTCATCAGTTTCAAAAAAACGGATGCTGACGGAAGCGGATGAAAACTGATGAAAATAGCTGATCATCAGTTGTCATCAGTTTTTCCATAGAGTTGCATAAGGCCCCTTTCACACATACGGACCGTTTGTCCGTTTTTCATCCATCCATTGACGGATGAAAAACGGACATTAATGCAACTCTATGGAAAAACTGATGACAACTGATGATCAGCTATTTTCATCCGTTTTCATCCGCTTCCGTCAGCATCCGTTTTTTTTGAACGGATGAAAGTCCTATTTTTCATCCGTCAAAAAAACGGATCGGACGAAAAACGGATGTAAACTGACGAACGGTCAGTTTTTCATCCGTTTTTGCATTGGTAGTGAATGTAAAAAAAAACTGATGAAAAACTGATGACCACTGATGAAAAACGGATGAAAAAACTGATGAAAAACTGATGACAACTGATGAAAAACGGATGAAAAAACGGATGAACTGATGAACTGATAAACTGATGAACTGATGAACGGTCCGTGTGTGTGAAAGGACCCTTAATGTCCGTTTTTCATCCGTCAACGGATGGATGAAAAACGGACAAACGGTCCGTATGTGTGAAAGGGGCCTTAACCACTTCAGCCCCGGAAGGATTTCCAGCTTTAGGACCGGAGCCCTTTTTGCGATTCGGCGCTGCGTCGCTTTAACTGAAAATTGCGCGGTCGTGCGACGTTGTACCCAAACGAAATTTGCGTCCTTTTTTTCTCACAAATAGAGCTTTCTTTTGGTGGTATTTGATCACCTCTGCGTCATTTCTGATCGCCGCTATAAACAAAAGAAGAGCGACAATTTTGCAAAAAAACCCAAATTTCTTACTTTTTGCTAGAATACAAATCCAAAAAAAAAATATAAAAAAACATTTTTTTTCACCGTTTTTGGCCGATTTATATTCTTCCTCATATTTGCGATAAAAAAAATCGCAATCGGCGTTTATTGATTGGTTTGCGCAAAAGTG
>BLSH010335579.1:140273-152750 GCA_018402905.1 Glandirana rugosa
ATGTCTTTAGTGAAAACCTTTAGCCACACCACGGCGTTTACGTCGGAACGTGGCTAATCCTGCCACTGTAGCGGTCGTTAACGGTGGTTAAAGCGTACGCTAAACTGTACTGTTTAGTGTACGGTTTTGCGTGGTTTACACTTGGTCCCGATTTAGACACAATCACTCGTGAAGAGGAATTGGTGAACGGCTGGCGGCTAGCCGTAGACTGCCGCTGTTTCACCAAGCAATAGCGTTTTGCGACAGTATGCTGCCGCCGACGCTATTGCGCGTGACACTCGCGCGCGCGCGGCGGCCTCCGCGCGGGCGCGCGGCGCGCTCACAGTGCGCGTTATCGCAGCCGCCGTCGTATGACAGCGTTTTGCGATAACGAACCACTTTGTCGCCGTCAGATGCCGATCGGCGGTCGGCAAGTGGTTAAGGAGAAGTGCTCACTAACACAGATTTAGCCCTGGTTCACATTTGGTGCGTTTTGGCATGTGATTTGTCATGTCAAATCGCATGCGAAATTGGTGGCAATTGCTGGCGATGTCACCGTCCTAATCGGTGCAAGGCTGCATTTGCGGCACCACACCGATTTCCAAAAGTGATTTCTGTACTACTTTTGTCGATTTTCAGGTGTGATTTCCATTGACATCTGTGCAGCAACCCGCATAGATGTCCTGAAATCGCACCTGAAGTCGGGACACTACATGCGGGAATGAAATGATGCGAGGTCAGCTGAACTCACACAATTTCATTCCCTCACCAATGTGAACCTAGACTTAGACAGATTTGTGAACAATATGTGAGAGAAATAGGCCTTTTGTGTACATAGAAAAAGTTGTACATTTTTACGTTCAGCTTCTGATAAATAGGGGCAAACACAAAAGTGTTGTGTTTATAATATTGCTCAGTGTATAATGATAATGTGGCCCAAGATGAAAATTAATTTGATACCCCTGTGTTAGAGCATCCCTGAACGCATTAGGCCTCATGCACACTGGACGTTAAAAAAACATTCTAAAAACGTCAGCTTTGTAGTGAGTTTTTCAGCTTTTATCAGCGTCTTTTGAGGGTCAGCTTTTTTGAGCGTCATCGCTTTTGAGCGTTTTTTTTTTTTTTCAATGGATCAAAAACGCTGGTAAGCTGCATTTTTGAGCGTTTTCAGGCATTTATGCAGGTTTTTAAGTGTCCAACTACAGTCTCTATAGCTGAATCTGCATCTCACAGAGATCGCATGTGACACACTGCAGTGCGTTGTGAATCATATGCGATCTCCTAGATCGCAGCAGTTTGAACCCAGCCTAAAATTAGGTTAGTTTAACCACTTAATAACCAAACCTTTTTCTGGCACTTGTTGATTTAAAGTTAAAGTCATTGTTTTTGATAGAGAACTACTTAGAACCCCCAAACATTATTTATATATATATATATATTTTTTTTTACCCTAGACAATATAATGGTGATCGTTGCAATATTTTATGTCACATGCGCAGCGGTCTTTCAAACACAATTTTTTGGGAACAATTACACTTTCAAAAAATAAATAAATAAACAGTGAAGTTAGCCCAATTTTTTTGTATGATATGAAAGATGATCTTACGCTGCGAGAATCGTGATCTTTATTCCAAGCAAAAAAATTGTGATTCTCATTTTGGCCAGAATCGTGAAGCTCTAATATATATATGATATTGCTTACAATTCTACTACTGTAAATTAGTGTCCAAAGTAAATCCCTTTAAGCGTGAATTTGAGATCCACAAGAGCTGTGCTGCTAATTGGGCTATGGTATTACTGTGTATTAAAGCTGCATTTCATGAGGCATGTATTGTTACTCTATAATGCCTTGGATGATGTTGTTATGGCCTAATTTAGCATTAATGTGTGGCATGTGAGTAGAATATTTCCACAGTAAATTTTGGAAGATGGAAGATGAAAGAGTTCTTAGGGAATGTTAATAATACATTCCATGTTTTTGTATTTAGCAATGCTTATCATAATAAATGTAACCGTTTTTAAATATTACATATTTCCCTGTGAAGGGGGTAATATTTTTTAAGAAAAGGAAGCACCTGTGTGCTAGTATTGTGGTCAAGCATTACCAGGGTTATTTGTGCCACATAGCGTTATCATTTTAAATGTAGATATCAGAGTAACAGCATGCCCACATCACTAATTATGTCTATTAATTCAGTGTTTGTAGCAGGCCTGATGCTTCAAGATAATAATAAATGCAGTGTTTCGGCCTAGGCGCTGTGAAAAGGTGTGTTTTCCTAACGGCTATCTTATTAGAGAGGCAGTATTTATGTACAGGAGAGTCTTTTAAGTGAGTGAGGAAAACCAGGGAGAATTGCGAACATCTACTGTGACTTCAGAATATATATATCATATATATATATATGTATATCAGAAACAGGGGATTTACTTAGAAAAATAAAGAACAGGAAATATTTCTTATTCCATTCCATCATGGAGGCCACATACAGGCCTCTTGCTGAGTCCACATCATAGGTGTCAAGATACCATTTGGCTGAGTTTAGGTAATGTTCATATTGGCCTGTTTTCCAGACTACGGCCTGTTTTTTAGGTTAAGACCCAGTAAAAACTATACCACGGGAGCTCTCAACCAAAAAGTTTTCCTATTTCCCAGGTTACATATCTGCTGTAGTCTTCAAATGATTTCTTAGAAGAACAATTCTTGCTGTAAAAGATGTGCATTTGAAATGTTACATGTAGAAAAGTAGAGTGTAGTCCTTGAACACTAAGTGAATTCTACCTTATTTTAAAGGATCGCTGGTTTCCTGTTCACCCATGCACCAATGCATAGAGCTGTTAGAAAGAGAAACACAATGCCCGATATATTCATAGTTTGCTGGGAAGGAAATGCTGCTCTGTGTTCACATCCTGTCTTTTTAAATTTGTGTAAGTGACAATGATGTGTTTTAAAAGCAAGCAAATTTTATCCTGAAGTATGTCTAGATCATCAGTAGATATGTGTATGAAGAAGAAGAAAACATACATGTTTTAGCAACTAAAAAAATAAAGTACCGGTATCTGTCTTTTCAGGTTGTCTGGCTTAGAAAGAAAGTTGTTTTACATGAATGTGCTACTGTACCAACTATACATACCATAAGTTGTTTTGCTGTTAAAGTGGAACTAAAGTTTTCAAAATTTGCCTGCGCTTAGTGGTCCGACACCCATAAGGATCCTCATTGGCATCTCCTTCTTGGCATCTTCCAGGTCCTTCGGCCATCTTGACTGGCCAATGTGGTATGATGTCCCACGGAATGAGTTTTCAGTTGCCTGTTGCGCTATATACAATCCATTGGATTCATAAAGACTGGTGCACTTTGCAAAAGTGTCTCTCATGCTTTCTAAAATGGTGCCAAATTCATATACCTGTCTAGAACGTGTACTTGAAGTTGGCCCTTTTAGAATGCACAAGAGATGCTTTCGCAGAATCTGTATGCCAAAAGAGAGTTGATCTTAATTAGCTCCACTTTTACATTTGGCGCATTCAATGCAACACAGTGTAAAAGTGGCGAATTTTAGAACTATCAGAATTTGGTGTACTCTGTCAGAAGTAAAAATGTTGCAAATGCTTTATGAATTTGGCACAATACATTTAAGAAGAGGGGATTAACGCCAGAAAAGTGGTGCATCCGTTTTATTGAATTCCCCCCTCTAACTTTACTAAATAAGAATGATCTGTTCAGGACAGAGAAATGCTACATGGTTCACTAAATACAGCAGAAAAGGGAAGATCTCACGGTAGATAGGTCAGTGACAGATGAGTTCTGGTTGGTATGGGCTACCACAGTTTACTGCTTTTAAGCACGTGCATTCCGTGAATGAGGCTGCATTCTTTGAAAAGTTTTACAACAAAACTGTATGTTGTACGTAAAGGTAGAATACTTATAAAAGATAGAATAGAATATAGAAGATAGACTTCTAGAAGACAAACATTTTTTTTTTTTAGCAATCCTACTGCTTTCCTAAAGAGAAACTGCAAGGACTGAATATGGGAGTTTTGATATACCTTTTTAACCTGCAATTGCTGGGCTTTTATTCTGAAATGGCTAGTTTTTTCCCCAGCTATCATGGTCCATCTATGGCATCAGTACTCTGTTAGTGGTTATTAAGATTAGGCCTGGTAAATTCATCCGGTAAATTCAAACGTTCCATGCCCCAACAGTACAAAAATAAATGTTTATATTTCCACAATAAAAGTATAGGAATGTTTTTAATTCTGGTAGGCTCTGAATGGGGCTGGGTGTCACTGTAGGGGTTGGGAGTTGGGCAGGGGGGTTAGGGGCCTCTGCAGCAGATTTGATAGCCCCGTAAACAATTACCTTTTTAAAGAGAGCTGGGGCAAATGTGGGGGTGGGGGTGTCTCTAGAAGGCCCTTGTAGGGGCACTGTGGGAGACTGGAAGGCACTGTGGGTGCTGGGGTTCACTGTGGGACATTGTTAGAGGTCGGGGTGTTCTATAGGGAGCTGGAGGCTCTGAAGCAAGCTAGCGGGCACAGCAGGTGGCACTGTGGCAGGTTAATACAAAGAAGAGAGGGGCGCACCAACCTTGTGCAATACCATAAGACCATTTATTAAAAATTAAATAAGGCATAAAATATACTCACAAACGGAGCAGTAAAAAAGGCATGTCAATTATAGATGGTGACTTAATTCAAAGACCCAGTCTATCTCCACCACAGCAGGGGGGGAAACCCAGACGGCGTCCTAAGCAAGGCTAACGCGTTTCCAGGGTGAACCCTCTTCCTCAGAGCCTCAGACTGTGGCAGGTTAGGCAGCATTGTCGGGACTGAGGGGCACTGTGGCCCACTATTGGAGTCTAGGTAAAGCTAAGAGAACTAGAAGGCGCTTTATTAGGCTAAGGTGTTTGCACCTGACTTAAGGATCAGAAAAAGGAAGGCCATGGCTTGACAGTTGGCCCTGACCTGGTGGTTGAGAGCCACTGCTACAGAGTAAGCAGATCAGGAGTTTTCTATTTTCTGACTTTCCCAATCTGAATCCTTATTCTGGGTCAGTAAATAAAATAAAAAAAAAAACAAACAAATAAAAAAAAACAAACAAACAAATTGTCATTTTCAGGAGGTCAACATTGACCACTGTAATTTCCTCAGAACGCATTATTTAAGGGCCAGGCTAAAATGAAACCCACTCCTTCCCACTTCCTCTTACAAAAACCATGTTCTACTCAAATGAGGCTGCCATATGTTCTGAGTGCAGGGAAACTAGTAAACCAGTCCTGCAGATGTGGTCATGGCAGCTGGTCCACTTTTTTCTGATGTCACGGCTGCAGACTCTTCTGGATCCTGAAAGAATGGACAGCCAAAACAAAGTGTCCACGCAGGCAGTAATGTAGCCACCCAAAGAAAAACTCTGCCTCCTGCGCACATAAGAAAGAACAAACACTGACTTGTAACCATGGACTTAGGTGAATAAAAGGGGCATTTTAGTTTTTTAAATTTTCTATGCCAGTAATTATTGACAGTGTGTGTGGGACAGGCAGAGCCTGGAGAGTTATACTGCTCGTGTGCACTGTGCAGGGAGTGATGCCAATGCATTGTAATGAAGTATCACACAGTTCACTTTTTTTCTTCAACTTTATTGCAGTCTCAGAAAATGACATTCTTTCATCTTTATTCACCACAGTGCGTTGTGTTGCGGTGTAGTGTCACAACGAGCAGCATGTTCTACCTTTTTTCCAAGTACATACCACTGAAGCACAGTGGTGTGACCTGGGCTCATAGGACTCAAGGCAGAAAGCCTTGTCTGTGTTGATTGCGTTAGGCAAAGCCACCCAGTACAGCTTAATGCCTATGGTGTAAATGGGCCCTAAAAGTGTAGGGTTTTGGACTGTTATTCTTATCCTGGCTTTACCGACTCAATGAAAAGTCTGAAATCTCCCGTCCTTCATGGTTTCTCTAGTTTATTGACTCGCTAGATAGTTGTGAAGCAAGGAAGGAAATGACAACCTCAGAACCTTCACCTATAAAACAAGTCAGCAACAGTAGCTTGGTGCTTACCGGTGACAGTGGGTAGAGTGGTATAATGTCAACGCTGTACAAAAAAAAAAACC
This sequence comes from Glandirana rugosa, assembly GCA_018402905.1. Classification (NCBI taxonomy): domain Eukaryota; kingdom Metazoa; phylum Chordata; class Amphibia; order Anura; family Ranidae; genus Glandirana; species Glandirana rugosa. The sequence continues at coordinate 146,355 of BLSH010335579.1, forward strand.
GAGCCGTACAAGAAAAGTATTGAATTACCTGGTTCCAACAAGGAGTTGTAAAGGCAGAAGGTTTTTTTATCTTATGCATTCTATGCATAAGGGCTCTTTCCATCCGTTGATCTCCGCTGAGCCAGCGGATGACAAGTCCGTCTCTGCAGTACACGCAGAAACGGACCTGTCAGAGCTCTGCTCTCCTCTATGGGGGATGGGATGAACACGGACCGTCTGTCCGTGTTCATCCGATCTGCCAGACGGATGTAAAAAAGGGTTTTCATCCGTCTGTATTTAGCGGATTGGAGCGGATTGGATGTCAGCGGACATCACCGCTGACATCCGTCGCTCCATAGAGGACAATGGAGCGTCCGTTCAGGTCCACCTAAAAAACTGACAGGCGGACCTGAATGACCTGCTTGTGTGAAAGGATCCTAAAGATAAACTTTTTGTGTGTAACAGTGCCCCCCCCCCCCCCGGCCTCTCTTAATTACTTACCTGAGCCCCATCTCTCTCCAGCGATGTTCACGAATGTCTAAGCCATTCGGGACTCTCCTCCTAATTGGCTGAGACACAGCAGCAGCGCGATTGCCTCCCGCAGCTATCAAAGTCAGTCAGCCAATTAGGGCAGAGAGGGGCGGGGCTCCATGTCTGAATGAATACACAAACTCTGACTCAGCACGGGTGCCCCCATAGGAAGCTGCTGGCTGAGGGAGCACTGGATAGGAGGGAGGGGGAGCCAGGACCAGCGAAGAGGAGGATCCGGGCTTCTTTGTGCAAAACCAACTGCACGGTGCATGTAAGTATAGCATGTTTGTTCTTTTAAAAATAAGAGACTTTACAATCACTTTAAGGGCTGGTACACACCATAGAAACGCAGAATGGATGCGTTTCTGCATGCCTGTTTTAGATTCGTTAGAGTGGGTTTTATTGTGGGGTGTTTTTTTTTATGTTTTTCAGTGCCTTTTTCCCCCCTCCTTTTTTTTTTGATCATAAATAGGGATGTGTGTATTCCGTTGCGTTTTTGATGCATTTTGTCACGTTCCAGTGCAGAAAAGTAGAGCCCGTTGCATTTTGTCTGCACTGGAGCTGACCACACTGGTGTGAACTAGGTCTTTGGAATCCATATAACTTACTGTCCATGCCTTTTTGATGCAGAAAAAAAAATGCACAGGACTGCATCTGGTGTTGTTTTTTTCTGTTCTGACAGGGACCCCCCCCCCCAGAACACACCAGTCAGCACTCTCTCAACCATTGGCCAAGAGCTCTGATTTTGGTCATGTTAGACAACTGCCATACACAAGGGCGGGCCGAATGTTGGCCGGTCTCTATTGAACCAGCTGATGTCATCCGAGGGCTTTAGACATGAGCAAAACTCTTTGATTTGTCAGTATTTTATGGTTAAGATTGTGGCGCTAGCATTCATTCCATTTCTGCTTTCCACTTTCTCGCCTTGCAGTCGCTTATCGCTTACTTCATTTGGTATGTTTCATGTTGTCCGTGCCCCATGGTTGAAATCTGCATATTTGCTGGCTGCGTGTTCCCAGTACAATCCTTCATTTAGCAGCCCTGTTGGAGAGTTGTGTGTGAACGCTGCTTCATAGTGGGGAAGTCAGGAGTGTGTGCTAATAAAGCGTGAGATTGAAAGAGGAAAATTGAGTTATTTTTGGATGAGTGGCATGAGTCTGTTCCTTAAAAGGGAAAAGGATATAGAATACTGCAAGGACATTGTTGCTGCTAATTAACTCTTTAAATGTCTGAACAAGCTTGGTAGAGTAAACCAACTTGAAAACATTTTTTCAGAAACTTCTTTTTTTTTTTACTTGTGTTTATGCAATTTTTGCTTTTTAGAAACCTGTTTTTCCTTCTGCGATAATAGTAGTCCATCCTTGTTATGACACAAACACAAAGGCAGTTGTGGCATTCCAGGGACAAAGGCTGGTTGTGGTGATCACATCCCATGCCTGATGGAGGGGTCCTGCGTGGCCCCAAGACGTTGCACTTTACCACTGCGGTGCGATCATCTGAATAAACACTTGGACTTTTTTGCAATGATCCCTGGTGGTGTACTGGAGATATATACTTTTGGCTTAAAGTATATCTAAATGCAAGCAAAAAAATGTTGTATATTGCAGCTGGTCAGTTTTTTTTTTTTTTTTTTTTTTGAAAAATCAGTTTATTGGAAATTGGGTATCCAAAAACATAGACAACAAAAAGAACAAAAAACAAACATTTAGGGCTGGTTCACACATAGGCGACTTGCGATCCAAGTCGCTTGACATCAGAAATCCCATTGAAGTGAACGGGAGCCGTCTTAATGTACACTACTGAAGTCGCTCCGACTTCAGGGCGACTTCATAAAAGGTTCCTGTACTACTTCAAAGCAACTTCTATCCGACTTGTGCCCATGTGTGTTGCCGGTCACAGCGGTGTGCAGGGGCCACTGTAAGAGCTTTGATCTCGGGTGTTTCATAATGGGCTAGTATGCAATGCATACTAGCTCATTATGCCTTTTGACGTGCAGGTTTTTTGTTTTGTTTTTTAGGTTTACAACCACTTCAATTCTAAGTTGTTGAATTTTTGCAGCAAGGCTTGTTTTATGCCTTTTATTTATCAGTCTGTGGATTATTAAATGCTGGATTATTTCACACTCCCGGGGTTGGATCGCAAACAAAATTTGTGAGAGTTGTCTTTTCTGGGGTTCTATTCAGATTTTTTTTTTTCTTAACATCGTCACCAATGACCTTCATGCAGCCAGTCTACTAAATCTATAAGCTAAACCTCCTGGATAGGAGTATGAGACTAATCTTGTGGAAATGTACACAAAGAAGTGGAAATGTAAACTTTGTGTTTTACAGGGAACACCTTTCTACATGAAATGTAATGTACAGGTTTAACTCTGTGACGCAGGCAACCATCCGCTGAAGGAAAATTAGGAGTAAATCCATACTAACATTTTTTCAGTACTTTAAAATACCTCTAAACCCAAGAACAAACATTTGATATGGATCGGTTTACTAGTCCTTGGATGTGGTGGTGGCTGCATTAGTTTTCATTGTTTAGGCTAAGAACATTTTTAGCAAGTACAGAATGTTTATGTTGCTGGAAATGCAGTGTCCTTGTCACTTTCTGAGAGCTGAACTTAGAGCACAAATAATGTTATCTTCAGTAGCAGTTTTTCCCCCTGGCATCCTCTCATTACTGAGCTGCTTACATACCTTCAAAAGCTGCAGTCTGCAACTGTACTCTCATCCTCAGTGTTAACATTTTATTCAGTGCTGGCCATTCAGTATACAGCCTAAATCACACAAGGCCCGGGGGCCAAACCCAGCCCTCCAGGCCATTTCATGTGGCCCTCGCACCTCTCCTGAAGCTGTGGAAACTCCCTCGTTGTTGCCCTCACCTTGTTTCAACAGTCAGCAGCAGAGAAGAGGACGGAACTCCTCCACCAGATCCTGCACTTTTCCATGTAGAGGCTCTTATCTGCCCCCCCCCCCCTTTCCTTGCCTCAGCAGTCAGCAGCAGAGAGGAGGACAGGACTCCTCCTACAGATCCTTCTCCTCTATGTGTAGCCTCAGCATCACCTCCCCTGCTCTTCGCATTCAGCAGTCTCTAGCCCTCCTCCGGTCCTCCTCCAGACTCTGCACTTTCTGCTTCCCAGCTCCATCCTTAGCTTCTGCCCCACAGCAGCATAAGGTAAGGGGGGATGCACTGTGATGTAAGGGAGGGTGAGGGACTCTTGACTCTTGGCGGAGGGGAAAATAAATTGCCAAATTTATTTTGTAAAGTATAAAATATGAGGTTATGCTAAGTAAATACCCAGCATGTCAAAGCTTAAAATTGTGTACACCCGTGAAACAGCAACAAACTTCAGTACCTTATATTTTCCATAGGCGATGCTTTAAAAAGAGGACATCCGCTTAGCATTAACCATGAATAATGCGCCCAGATTTGTTGATTTCCCTCTGGCATCCATGCGAATATGTAATGTGTAGCGCAATCAATGTTTTTGCTCATAGGAACACCCCACATGTGCATTTACAGTCATACATTTGTGTATGTAGATGTAAGGGGCTCAAACATTTTTTTTTTATAGGGGGATATTAACTGCTTGGATGTAACCTAAATTTTTTACACTTTTTAATTTATCTTTTTTTTTTCGTTTACATCGGCGACAAAAAGTCCTATGTATGGAAACTATCTGGTGGCTGCACAGCTACCGGATTGCTTCCATCAGACAGTTGAGACAGTCGGCTTGTCAAATTTACACACACTCCCGGTGACTACTATATACATAACTCAGCACACAGCCATTAATGTCTAAATTGCTGGCAACAAAAGTGAGTACACTGCTAAGTGAAAATGTCCAAATTAGTCCCAAAGTGTCAATATTTTGTGTTGCCACCTTTATTTTCCAGCACTACCTTAACCCTCTTGGGCATGGAGTTCACCAGAGCTTCACAGGTTGCCACTGGAGTCCTCTTCCACTCCTCCATGATGACATCACTGAGCTGGAGGATGTTAGAGACCTTGCGCCCCTCCACATTCCGTTTGAGGATGCCCCACAGATGCTCAATAGGGTTTAGGTCTGGAGAAATGCTCGGCCAGTCCAACACCTTTATCCTCAGCTTCTTTAGCAAGGCAGTTGTTGTCTTGGAGGTGTGTTTGGGGTCATCATGTTGGAATACTGCCCTGTGGCCCAGTCTCCGAAGAGAGGGGATCATGCTCTGCTTCAGTATGTCACAGTACATGTTGGTGTTCATGGTTCCCTCAATGAACTGTAGGTCCCCAGTGCCGGCAGCACTCATGCAGCCCCAGACCATGACACTCTCACCACCATGCTTGACTATAGGCCAGACACACTTGTCTTTGTACTCCTCACCTGGTTGCCGCCACACACTTGACACCATATGAACCAAATACGTTTATCTTGGTCTCATCAGACCACAGGACATGGTTCCAGTAATTCATGTTGTTAGTCTGCTTGTCTTCAGCAAACTGTTTGCGGTCTTTCTTGTGCATCATCTTTAGAAGAGGCTTCCTTCTGGGACAACAGCCATATAGACCAATTTGATGCAGTGTGTGGCGTATGGTCTGAGCACTGACAGGCTGACCCACCACCCCTTCAACCTCTGCAGCAATGCTGGCATCACTCATATGTCTATTTCTCAAAGACAACCTCTGGATATGACGCTGAGCACGTGCACTCAACTTCTTTGGTCGACCATGGAGAGACCTGTTCTGAGTGGAACCTGTCCTGTTAAACCGCTGTATGGTCATGGCCACTGTGCTTTAGCTCAGTTTCAGGGTCTTGGCAATCTTTTTATAGCCTAGGCCATCTTTATTTAGAACAACAATTCGTTTTTTCAGATCCCCAGAGAGTTCTTTGCCATGAGGTGCCATGTTGAACTTCCAGTGACCAGTATGAGAGAGTGAGAGCAATAACACCAAATTTAACACACTTTCTCCCCATTCACACCTGAGACCTTGTAACACTGAGTCACATGACACCGGGGAGGGAAAATGGCTAATTGGGTCCAATTTGGACATTTTCACTTAGGGGTGTACTCACTTTTGTTGCCAGCGGTTTAGACACTAATCGCTTTAACTATGTGCCCAGCCAGTGTTTGTGTTTATTATGTGTGCTGCTTTTACTAGGGGAAGAGATGGATTTTAGTCCCTGCTTTGCAGGAAGTCCATCCCTTCCCCCTGTCAGAACGGAACTCTGCCTTGTTTTCCAGTTTCTGCCCGATGATCAGTGGGTGCCGGCGGGCATCAAGTGCCCAGCACCTCCGCAGTTTGGCTTCTGCTGTGAATAATCACAGCGTGCGCCCCTTGCAGATGAAAGTGCGGGATCATGTGTATATATACGTGATCCGGTGCACAGCTGCCGCCCTGTAGCAGTAAAATTGTTATAGGGTGGTCAGCAAGTGGTTAACAAATACTGGACATCCAGTTTAGGGCCTTAACTAGGGGTGGAATTGGATATAAGCCAACTGGTGGCAGCACATGCACTTGCCCCCGCCCAGCTTGTACATTTTAATTGCTTTACCTAGTAGAAAAAGGAAGCACTTTTCATGCTGTATTAAGCAGGTGTGTAGCGTAAAAGATATGCGCAGTAAGGGCAGACGTTTGGGAAAGGCCAGACCATGACAAAAGGGCACTACTTTTCATACCATTTTTGGTAAAAATATATACAGTGTTTATTTATAACAGAAAAATAACCTATTGCTTTCCCCTTTAACCTTCTCTGCATGTGTGCCAGACCACAGAGTTAAATGAATATTTCTGGCTTTCAGTGTGATCTAGGCTGATTCTCACAGGCTCTTCTCTCTGTATTACTAGGACACACTTGTAAACCCAGCCCAGGCTTTCCGCTTCTCATTTTTCTGATTTGGTGGTGAGGATTATTCA